>JAHZNK010001039.1:0-11270 GCA_027744615.1 Lepidocyrtus cf. nigrosetosus NNG-2020 | reverse complement strand
GCATAATATGAATTTATACATTAAAGCTAATGCGTCTGAAAGTCTGCAGTAAATTCTGAAAGGAAGGAGGTTTCTGAAATTTTGCGTGGTTGTTGGTTGGTGAGCACGAACGAAGGTGAGGAAGTAAGAAAGCATTGTAAGGAACACGTACGCAAGTTGTATGAGATTTCTTCAAGAAGAGTTAGAGATGTGCATTTAGAAAGATAAAACAAAAGTTTAGTGAAGGTTTCTCTTCCAACGGTAAATTTTGACAATACTATAGCATACGTAAGTAATCTATATGCAGGTTTTTCACATATTGTACGAGAAAAAATCCAAGGGGAAGAATTTTAAGTATATGGAACCTTCTGATATAGATCCATGTAAAGGGATACGTTTTCATGATACAAAACACATTTCTTTTGGTTTTTCGTTCCAGGTTAGGCTGCAAGAGTGTTGATGTATTGGAATGTATTGGGATGAGACTTTTGAGCGTTTTGTGTTTTTCACTTTTTATTTCAGTTGCATATAAGGTATGGTGGGGAGAAGAACGTAAAAGGAAAAGCTGAAATGTTAAAACTCTTTTTCTTAATCCGTGTTTTGTTCATTTGTTGATATTGAAGTAAATTAAAATTTAATTTGTAGCAATACTTTTACATAAAATATAAACCAATTTTATAAAATACTTCCATTTTGTGTGTCTGAGCAAAATTTTTAAAAACTAAAGTCCATGCTAAGAGTAACTTCTGCCTGTAGTTTTTTAACCTTAATTAAAGTTAAATATGTACTTTCACAATCCTGTTTGGTGAAAGTTAGGGAAATAATAGCCAATTGATTATACTTATGATAAGATTATTAATGTTTGACTTTAATCATAACTTTTTCAATCAATTTTCAACGCTCCTTTATCAAAGTTAACGCACACATTTTACAAATAAAATAAACTTATGCCAATATTACAGTAGCAGCATCCAACTAACCCCAAATATTATATGAAAGTTGTTGTGTGTGAACTACTCAAGTGTTGCGGATAGGCTGTTCTTCAAGCGGAAACTCCCAACCCATTCCATCCTTCTGAAGCCTCCCTCCGGCCAATCCCGTTCACACCACTCACATCGATTTTATTACTTCACATCTTTTCCCTTATTCTTTCCGTAACCAAGATTATCATCACCGTCAGTATCGTTAGAATTGTATGTATGACATATCAATGCCAATGCAGCGCTTACACCATGCAATTCATAATATCAACTTTGTTAATATCTTAACCATGCATCATAAATATAGCATATTTTTTAATGTTCTTTGATACAGAATATGTTATGTTACAATTAAGAGTTAAAATTAATATATACTAAAATCAAAATCGTTTACAAATGTCATAAATATAATCTAAGCAATAAATCTGTTAATTTTTCACCTTCCAAATATTCAAGCAAAAGAAAAAAACATCTCAATGTCTACTTTTCTTAAATAAATGTATCAACAACTCTTATGTATAGTATTTTTGGGCAATTGATCTACCCATATTCATCACACATATAGTATAAACTTTATTATTATTACAGAAGGGGAAAGGTGGATTTAACTTGGATTCTTTAATACAACATTTTTGCATTAATCCAAAACGGGTTTTGTTTTTCTTTTTTATTTCCAGCCGTATTAAAAGGAAGACGAGTCGGAAAAGAGAATGCATACTTAAGTAAAAATAACAGTTTCCCCCCATTGTACTACTAAAACTGTTTTTATCATGCCATTTTTTGAATTTAATGTAAATCCTAAAACTGCATTTCATGCCAGAAATAGTAAAACTTTGCCTCATTATTCCAACTCATGTCAGTTGTTGTAGCACTAGCAAAGTTTATTTAGTAAAATTCTTGTCAGTATGTCATTTTGTCAAACGCTTAAGTATAAAAATGATTTTGCCTTTCCTTACAATAGATTCGTGAACCGACAGTAAAATATCTTGTTTAAGTAAACACAAAAAATGTTTTTTCAAACTTCAAACAAGCTTCTAGTTAAAGACTAAACTGACAAATAATTGGACAATATTAGTTTGGTAGACAAATGAAAAAAAAACTTTCATTAAAAAATTGTCTCCTTTCTATCCTGGTGTACCTTTTTCTTTCAACGTAAAAAATTACATGTTATGACAAGGCTTTTCGTCCCAAATTGCAACTGACAATTTTTTAAAGGAAAGAAAATGTAATGATTAATGAATTGTGTTTTTCTTGGGAAAATGGAAGCTCATAGCATTTCATTTTTAATCATATCATCGATTGATATCACAAAGCCCATATACTTTTGGTCTGTGCTAAAATATTTTTTTAATATAAATCCATTTTAAATGTACATAATTATCAATGGTTGGTTTAGCATTATTACCACACACTATATAATAACTGTTTCACCTTTTTTTATAAAACCACTCACTCGATACTCTACTTTGGCATTTTCCCGTCAGACATCATCCGTAAAAATAACAAATTCGACCCGACAGGACAGAAAAGCTCTGTTCAATAAGTTACTGTTCAAATGCTGAATTTCCCAAGTCGGAACCTAAGCAAAGAAGGAAAAAAATTTTTATATGAAAATATTGAATGTTATATAATAAACTCTATCTACTATATTAGATATTGTAAGGGTTGCGACTTGCGACATTATTATATTTTATCCAATCCATCCGACTGATCCGGAGAGATAGAGCCAAGTTATAGCAAACAGAAAACTGGATTATTATAACAATAATACCTTCACAATATTATTAAATCCATCCATATTCACCTCTCTTGAATAAATCCATTTCTCGTTCCCCCTAGCACAGCAGCAGCTTTCCATCATTCAACTTTTTATATTTTCTCCGGCATAAAATGAATTGTTGAGTTGCTCTTATTCAGCTCTCCACACGAACTATCCAGACAATCGTATATGATGAGATAACCATAAATGGATAAGGATGGAAATGAGTTTGAGTGAGAGAAGAAGAATGTATTTTTTATAAATAGAAAATGGAACATTCATATCCATTCATTTCTTTTTGCTTCTCTCCCTACTTCTTCATCCACTACTCTTCTCATCCTTTTATTTCCAGCCAATCTCCTAGAGCAAAAAGGACGATTATCCACCCAATAAAAACAACAAAATGTAAAAACGGAGAGAGAAAGAAGCGAGAAAGAGAGAACAAGCCGCAGCCGCCACGCCATGTGTATTGTTATTTTAGTGGAACAAGGAGAGCACTTAAAAAAGAGCCCCTCTAGAAAGTTATTCATAGTTTTCAAAAGAGGAAAGAGTAGCTATCATCATATTTTTGCTTCATATCGCTCAAGAATAAAAAAATATTTTATGCGGAAAAAATGTAACTTTGCTTGTGTGTCTCTTGTGTGCTTTGTACTTACCACCTTCATTGCAAAACGAATTCATTACACGCTCCAATAATAATCCCTCTTGGCCTCTAGGGCCCACTTTTGTTCTTTCACCACCATCACCACCACCCCAACAACGCAACTTTTCTTTTATAAATTGAAAGGGCATCTTTTGAACTCTGAACTGATCCTGTAAATTGGATCTTTCTTGGCAAAAGAGTGGATGATGTGTTAATCGAGTCCGTCATCAAATATTACTTTAAAAGGGGAAAGGATAACACTATAAAAGTAATTTTTGTTATCGTTTCCCCTGTAAATTGGATCTTTCTTGGCAAAAGAGTGGATGATGTGTTAATCGAGTCCGTCATCAAATATTACTTTAAAAGGGGAAAGGATAACACTATAAAAGTAAATTTTGTTATCGTTTCCCCTTTAAAAATAATATATATAATTTTGTGGTGGATGGTGGTGACAACCGCAGCCGGGCTGGCTAGTTCTTTCACGTCAAATTAATTTACAGATGGATCAAATTATAACGATATAACGATAAAACGATATGGGATATTCTGACAAAACTTTTATTACATGGAATTTAACCTTTTGACAGTGCTTAAAAATAAATGTTTGTAATTTTAATTTTGGGTATATCTATTGTAACAAATTTTTTATCTGAAACATTTTTGCTTTAAATGACATACAGATATCTTGTTTTAGGTCAGATTTGCAATTTTCAGTAAATAAAATAATGTTCCTTTGATTACTTTCTAATTTTTGACAATGTTTTAAACAATCATCATTATTATTTTTCACTCTACAATTAAAATCGTGTGTCAAATCATCTTGTATCGTGATCATGTTGCGTTCATTTGCATTACTACAGTTGTCTCCATTTCCTTCATCTTTGCCTGAGAATAAACCAAGCGAGGGATTTTCCTGTAGCTTATTATGCTGACGATGATGTTGCTGTTGATTTTGTCGCCTCTTTCTTCTTCTGTAATTTCCATTCTCAAACATGTCTGCGTAGTTTGGATCTAAAGTCCAAAAGTTTCCCTTTCCTGGACTCTCTTTCTCCCTTGGAAGCTTGACAAAACAAGAGTTTAAGCTGAGATTATGTCTGATTGAGTTTTGCCACCCTTGTTTGTTCTCTCTATAATATGGAAACTTTTCCATAATGTAGTTGTAAATCCCATTTAAAGTTAACTTTCTCTCTGCACAACTTTCTATTGCCATTGCAATCAGAGCTATGTAGGAATACGGAGGTTTTTCATATTGGCAGTAAAAGTTTCTCAGGTAATCCTCTGCTACGACTTTTTCTGATGATGAGATGGTGGTTGGTGGGATGACGTGAGGAATGAAACCAGAAGCTGCCGAGTTACGTTCGTTATTATAAACATGGTGATGAGGATGATGATGGCGTAAGGTGAAAAGAAGGGACGACGTTGACAGTGATGATAACCTTCCTTGCATTAACAATGATGATGATGAGTTGGGGAAAGTTCTTGTTGAGTTTGTGCTAGTAGTAGTAGTAGTAGAGGATTTTGTTGATGCTGGGGTCGTCGTGAAAAGACTTTCCAATAGACTGATTCCGTCTTGAACAGGATGTGTACTTTCTAATTGCGATTTTGATTCAAAACTTTCCCCGTTCACAAAAATCTGTTTTGACTGGTAATAGGGAAGAAAGGGAGACACCCTTTTTGAGTTCACTGCAATGTCTTTGCTTGTACTAATTTTTAATTTCTTGCACTGCAAACTATAATTATTTTCCATTTTATTTAATCTAATTTAATTTATACTTTTATTTATTCTTCAACTAAACGCAAATTGAACCTCACAAATTCTATCTTTTAATTAAACGAGACTTTATCCAGAAGAGAACTTTATCCATCCAGTTTGGACTCATTTCATTGAATAATGACTTGTTGGGCTGGCAGCAGTGGGTGGCGGACTAATCCAGCCATTTTGGTGTGTGGTTAGAAGTATTTAAANAATTAAACGAGACTTTATCCAGAAGAGAACTTTATCCATCCAGTTTGGACTCATTTCATTGAATAATGACTTGTTGGGCTGGCAGCAGTGGGTGGCGGACTAATCCAGCCATTTTGGTGTGTGGTTAGAAGTATTTAAAGCGTTGCCGACAAAAAAAAATCACGCCAGTTAAATAACAAAAGCATTTGAAGTTATTTTTTACTGCTTTTCCAACAGTTTATTGATATCTCATTGTTGTTCTTTCACCAAAAAAGTTAATTTTGTTTCCTTTTTTATACAATCCTAAAAGGAATCGCTTTCGTTTATTCAACCTCATCTACATAATCACAGATCCGTATATATATTATCATTATCTGTGTGTGTTTTACTATTCATATGCATTTTGTTTACAGTACCGTTTTTACGGGGAGAAGACGGAGTGAAATGAAGCTGAGTTGATAGTTGATACTCGATACAAAAAATAATACAGACAGAAAGAGTGAGATAATTTGATGAATAACATTTTTAGTGAAAACATAAAACATATCCAACAAAACAAAACATACAAGTCGACGAATGGATATATAAACAACCAAGACATTATTATCATAATAATACACAGAGAGTAAAACACTACTAGTGTGTGGCTATATTCGCGTCTTTTTACTTGCTTACTTAATAATCATTACATTTACTGTCTTTTCCTGACAAGAAGGAAAACACCTTCGTTCGTCAACAATTCCATCCAGCTACATCTTTGGAATCAAAACAGTAAATAGTAAAAGAGTTCCTAGATAATAAATCATAAAATCAACATTATGTCAAAAATCTTTGATATTGATATTATTTATGTTTCGTCTTCTTTTTATTCGTTGTTGATACAAAAACTAGATATATTCCAATAGAATTGGAGGGATAAGCTTTGCTTACAATTATTAAAATAATGTTTAGGTTTGAAGGTTCCAGTGATAAACCGAACGATTGGAATGGACAGTTGTTTATGGGTGATTTGAGACATGATAAAATCCAGAGATAAAATTCAACTATTGCATGGTATTATGAAGCAAATGGAATTGAAATAAACTAACCAAACATAAATAGTGATGAATTGAATTTAAATATTTAACTGAAACATTCAAGTGAGGCAAACTATAAACTAATCGTAAACGGTTTTTATGACTTGAATGGCACAAAACATACAAAAATGAATCCCATGATATAATAGCGGCCTATTTTTTATTCCGATGAAATGTTGTTAAAGTGAGATTTTTGTTTCTGGCATGGCAGAAATTTATTTTAAAATATTTACATAACTGCAAACTAAACTGTGTAAAATAAATACTTTTAATACGTAATAGTATAAAATTGGTTGATTGCACGAATATGATTAGTGGAAATCGTTTTGAAAATGATTGATGAAATTGGTTTTATCACGATTAAAATGGAATGTTGGAAAGTGAAATATTTACAATTGAAACTATGCCGTCGTCAAACTAAAAAGTAATTATAGTCAAATACATTAAAAATCAATAAATAAATTCTTAGTAGCATCCATAATTTCCTTTTGGTTAAAATGAATAAGTAAACTTATTGCGTCACCATAATACAATGGTAATTTTATTAGGCGCTTGGATTTTTCTTCATAAGCTCCAAGTCAGACTCGACCATGTCCTTAACCAGACCCTGTTAATAGTACAATTATAACAAATATAAACTTTAACAATAAATCTTAAAAATTGACAAAGGGTAGAAACATGTAAATTTAAACTTACTAAGAAATCAACTTTAGGTGTCCAGCCAAAGGATTTCTTGGCTTTTGTTGCGTCACCCAAAAGGTAATCCTATGAGGAAAACATTTTTAAATTTTAAATCTTGAATAACAGACAACGTAGGACTGCGTAGAAAAAGCAGACAAAAATATTTGCTCTCTTAAAAAATCAATTTCAAGTTAAAAATCACTATTTTCAGGTTAATTATGGAAATAATAGTAATAATATTGCAAGCTTACCATACGGTGAACGTGGATAAAAAGGAGTTGTTTCTTTTTGTGGGGTTTCTTGAACTTTACCATACAGTTCAGAAGTACTGGCTTGATAAAATCGAATTTCCTTTTCCATTCCACAGGTTCGAATAGCATCCAAAATCCGTAATGTACCTACTGCATCCACCTCCGCCGTATATTCACTCATGTCAAAGGATACCTATTTAATTGAAAACCCCCCAAAAAATTAATTTTAAGTCAGTACAACCTCCATGATTTTATAATTGAAAACAACTAACCTTTACGTGGCTTTGAGCAGCCAAATTATAAATCTCATTAGGACGGACTTGAACAATTATTTTAACTAAACAGCTGCTGTCTGTCATATCACCGTAATGTAGCTTCATTTTTCCTTCCCTGTGTCCTTGGGGGTCTGCGTAAAGATGGGCAATTCTTCCGGTGTTGAAGCTGCTGGATCTGCGAATAATTCCATGGACTTCATATCCTTTGCCAAGCAAGAGTTCAGCAAGATATGAGCCATCCTTTGATTTTATAAACATATCAATGAATCTTAATATACTAACACGCGTTATAAAACTTAAAGAATATATGTGAAAGTATAAAATGTTTTTTTTACCTGTCCAGTGATACCAGTTATCAATGCAACTTTTCTCTGTCCATTTTGTAAACCATTTTGCCTCAAATGTACCAGTCCTGTTTCGGCACTCATGTTTGAATTGAAATGCAAATAAGATTCTTCCTGCAAAACAAAGAAAATAATATGTCAGAATTTATATTACTAAAAATTGACGAGGTGGCGACTATTTTAACCCTTGAACCTACCATTTTGACACTTTACTAACACGGAATTTTAACTTTCTCTTAATTTGCCACGTACAATACTTGAACTTACAAAAGGTGCAAGGTTTTTACACTCTGCACAATACGGCATCAATTTCAACAATAAGCTTAAAAATCAAAATGTTGGAACAGTTGGTGTAAATTGATGATGTGCCGATATGGTACATGCACAGTTCAATCAGTAAAACAAACATTAATAAAATTGTTTTGTTATATTGAACAAAACTTTACCTGGAACTAGAAATATAATATGCCTCATATAAAAATGGTTGCACTGACGATAAAATGTGTGCCGGTTTCAGTCAACACAGATGGCCTACTGATAAGAAAATATGATTTGATTTCGTGCTTAATAGTTTATTACATAGATTACTATATTATGACATGTTTGTGCAAAACTTGCGTAGGCATAAATATCTGAAACCGTTTTTAAAAATAAAGAATAGTTTTCATCGCGACTGACTTGATAGCTAATTTCTTAGACAAGTGAAAGACGAGGATTTCATGGCATGTCATAAACTAATAAAATTTCCTCATATTACAATAAAGACGACAGCAGAACTACCACGGAATTCATTATTGCTAAAAAGTTATTGATGATGATTGACTTTAGTTATCAAGTACGGAGTGAAACAATTTAAAATTAAGCTTTTAAAATAATGATGCAGTTTAGTCTGTCAATAGTCAATGCAAAGTTACTTGTAAGATGAAAGTCTCATTGAAAAATAACGAGGTCACTGCCTTCAGTTATCATTTATTTCCATGAAGATTCAACATGCTTAAAAAACCGGCAAACATATTAGCTTGCGTTAATAGTCTGTAATCACCGGGATATTGACGCTCGTCTTTACATTTTGCATCACATTTTGTATATCTAGGCATTTATCGTTTGAAGATGACATGCGTCACCGAATAATACAAAATTTAATCACTCTTGTGGCAAAAACCTTGCCAAATTCTTACATGAATTGACAATTGAAACGCAAATTTGACTAATATCCTTACATTCTGAAATTGAATAGACCGAAAAGAAAATAGTTTCACAAATTCATTACCTTATCAAAACAGACTTACCTAATTTTGAAAAACTGACTTTGTCCTTGATTAGCACCGTAATTTAAACAGGAATAACGATTTGAGTAATTCCTGTAACACTTTTCACACTCAATAGCTGGCAACAATTTTATTATTATTCTGTCAACTGCACAAGTTTAAATATATTAATTGAAAAATTTGGTTTGCAGATTTGTGTGCTTTCTTATGCAAGTTTATCTCGTTTCTTAGAAAATGACAGCTGGAAAATGGATTTAACGTGGTTTATGAGTATCTCTCAACAAAATCAAGCTTGGCTTTTCCAACAAATTCTGAAATCATGAGTACAGAACAGCATTTAAAAAGCATAGGCCAGTATTACAGGAAATGAAAAGAAAGTACAAACGAGGCATCGCCGTAATATGTGTGTGCTACAAAGTATAGTATTTAAGCCACGTACATATCTTTCGAAACCCAAGTATGATGTATGAAGTATATATACCAAATCTCTCTTACAGAAAAGTCTTTGAAAGGAAAGAACAAAGTCCAAATGCAAATCGCTGTGGGTTTGATAGAGTTTTTGGTTAGAGTTAGAAATCATTTTTTAAATTGCAAAATTCTAAGGAGAAAGGAATCTGCAAAAAATCTTTTGAATTAGCAATGACTTGTTTTTATTGTAAAATTTTCGCTTTACTGATTTTGCTTTATTAATAAGAAAATTAAGAACAGAAAAATAAACGTTTCTTGGACTATGCAAAGAATTCCCATTTAATTGCAATAAACTATGACTAATTTGTATTACATGCCTTACTATATGAACTAAAACTTTGAGTTTGAATTTTTATTAAATATCAATTAATTTTAGATTCTAACAAGCGGAAGCCGGCGTTCTCCCATCCTCGCCATCTTCCAACCTGTACATTTTCCCACCGGCAATTCTCCCAGTGTGTCCTTTTCCCATTTCAGCTTTCTCCTACTCCTACCTTTACCATTTTACACCCTATGTAAACTTCAGCCCGGCAATAAGTAATTGTTAGCTCCAAAGTGGCTATAATCAAGTAATAAGTAATAAAACCATTAAATTTTGTCTCTTTAAGGTGAGGTTGGGTTCTGTTAAAAAAATTAATTGATGCTCAACTCCTATTTTAAAATGATTTTATGCAAATTTGACGCAGAGGTATAAAAATAATCCTAGGGTGGGAAGTTGATGTCGGTGGGAGGACGCCTAGACACCAAACAAGCAATATGAAATGACCAAAACGTAAGGTATTTGGAGCCAAATATATAAATATCATCACTGGTGAACTACTTTAGAGAAGAATTGGGGGAAAGTAATGTCTGGTTGTGAAAATAAATATGAGCATCATCAGGCACTTTTATTTATCACATAAACTGATTCTATCTAATTATGCATTGAAACTAATTAACGGGACCTTTTCATGGCACCTTCGCAATAAGTAATCACAGAGACTCGCAATTATTTACCTGGTTGCATCTCATTCAATAAACGCTTAAAACACTTGCAAACTACAAGCGTAGAGATCATTTTGATTTTAGCAGGACCTTCCTGCACTTGGTTTGTGATTTGATTCGGTGAAAGTTGTTTTATACAATACAAGATGATGGGATCTCGCGGAATTCTAGCTGGAGTTGTGGCCTTTACAGTTTTTGTGTTGGCATTAACAGAAAAACGCTATAATGGGTAAGGTTCGTTATAAAGTTGGCAACAAAGGGTTCTTGTTGCGGTTATTAATTAAAACTATTGTTGTACAGATATAAAGTTTACACGGTCAAGAAAGCAAGGAACGATACTCAATACAAAGCTCTTTTGAATTTACAAAAGAAATTTACCAAACTAGATTTTTGGTCGGATCCCAGTAGAATGAGACCAACTGATATTATGGTAGCTATAATTTCTGAACAGATACGTAATAACGCACAGAGATTTTTGTGTGAAATTTTATTTTTATTTTTCAATTCAAATAAGGTCCCACCAGAAGATTTAAATAATGCAGAGACATACCTGAGCCAACACGGTCTTGAATACACTGTGATGATTCCTGACGTGCAGAGGTTGAGATTTTTTCATT
>JAHZNK010001038.1:0-10170 GCA_027744615.1 Lepidocyrtus cf. nigrosetosus NNG-2020 | reverse complement strand
CCTGGGAATATAGAAAGTTTTCTATTCATTAAATTGTATTCCAAAGTCCTTAAAAACTGGTGTTTGATTAATGAAATGGGATTATTAATTGGAATTGGTTTTCTAGGATAATCTCTGATTATTATGATGATGACTATGATGATGATCTTTCTCTGGGAAGGATAAGCATAGTTCATTCACACTTATTTTCCCATGATTTCGATGTTTCTGTTTGATTCTGGAATTGTAAAGGATTTTGGCTAGTTCCTTGCCGTTTTTGGAATTACATGTTCGTTTTATTTTACAAGTATGCAGATTCGCAGCCTATGACAAAGGCCAAAATACAAAAATTAAAGGTTATATAAAATTGTATCATAATAAAAGAAAAATTTAAGTTGAGATCAAGGAAAAATAATAGCATTAGCCATTCCAATATTAATTTAATCCGTTTATTATCCAAGTTTTTGTTCATTATCCAAGTTTTGGTTCCATCAAACTTAAAAAACTTCAATTTTTTACCTCTTTTTGAAATTTTAGATTTTACAAAGGATTTGAGTCACGTTCTGTAGCTGATACTGTTGAAGTTCCATTTACAACTTCCGTTACGAGTATCACAAGGCCTTTCTCATTATAAACGCCAACGCTTGCTCGTAAACATTATAAAACCTACACAATGATCAAAGAGAGATCCGACATAAATATGTCAAAATGATTAAAACTTTTTTGTTTTTTATATTCCCGTGACATGACTCCACCTTTTCCTATCTCTATATCTCCCTGTCAATTGTCATTTGCTTTTTTGACACTTTTTGCAAAAAATAGCTTTTTTAGAGGAAGGAAAGGGTTAGAAGGAGACTAATGCAAATAGATAAGTAACGGAGTGGTGAGACGATGGAAGATACGTAACAGTTTCGTTTGCATTAATCCATAGGAAAATATCGATATGCCATTTTTGGAATGTATTTGCAGAGAATAAATGCAAACTTGCAAAAATAAAAGCAAAAATAGCAGCTAATAAAAACTTATTGATTGATCAATGATACAGCTTATGCTTTTTCATGGAGCAGTTGCACTTGTTTCCAGCTTTTATCACTTCCATGCAGATTAATGTCGTGGAGTGTAATGCGGAGAAAAACCCATTCAGTGCATTTTGTACTTTACTTATTCAGCGAAATCAATCCATCCAGAGGACAAAGCCACAATAATCTGCTTGAAAACGTGTGATATAAATTGATATGAAGTTTTTAACCTCGGTTTATCAAAACCAGTGGGGGATACATGATACAGATATTATACAAAATATTTGTTACATCGGTACTGAGCAAGAATGAGGTTGAAAAAGAAAATTTCACTTGTACCTGCTTTCATTTGTTAAGATATGTTGGGATTTTAATATTTTAAGGTTACTTTACCTCCATTTCCACAAGTTCCAGTACTCCCTATCATTTCATTTGTGCACTAAATGAATGAATTATTACCTGTTTTATAGGACCTTGCACAATTTCATAGCATTGAAAAGCCTAGAAATTGAGCAAGGTTGGAAAATGCAAGTAAAGTCCATAGGTATTCTTACACAATTTAAAAGCTAGAGCTGAAGTAGCTAAAAAAAAGTAATTTAGAAGTAAATAAAACTCGTTTTGCATGACATGACACGAGCAAATAGAAATACTTTGTTGGAACTTATTTACTAATGAAAATAGTGACAGAAAACATGCAATCAGGCGTCATACAGAGTCATTAGGGGTACCTAGTACCGTTTTCCGTTTAAAATCAATCTTTTTCAATTGCTATTCTCGTAAAAGCTCTGCCTAGAGTTTGATAGAGCCAACCTGTACTTACTAAATGCAAAATGCACAATAAAACCTGCCCTCCATTCAACGTTTCCCATTTCCAAGTAAAAATATGAATGTCAGTATAACTTGTATAGAAAAACGACTGTGCTCTCCATTTCAAGTTGACTGCTCAATTTTCCAATCATAAAAATAGCAAATTGGCAAATTATAATTTATAATTCGAGAGAGAGTTCAAAAATGTCAAATTGTCATCATCACGAGCTTTTTTTGCATTTTACTGCGTCCATCTATACGATATTGACGTTTACAAAGAATGATTGCCTATAAAAAAGTGAGCCAGTTTGCCAGTCAATGCTCTTCTTTGTGTTGTCAGGATGTTCCAATGGATTCATCCATCCTCGTGTAAAATACATTTTAGCCAACACCAGAAATACAGCTTAATCAATAAAAATGCAGACTAGCAACAAAAACAAGTGCATATTTTCAATATAAACTAGTCAAATGGAATTTGTAAAAATGTTGGACGTGTGTGTGTTCCTTCATGCTCAACTCGTGTTGTTTTGACACAGATGTTAATGATACTGTTATTTATTTAATATCTGCGCATTTTATTGCTTTTTATAAATAAAATCAGTCGAAGAAAGAAAGAGCTTTTAACCGCCTACTTTCAGATAAAAATATCTGGACGATTCGATGAAAGCTGATATTTTTTGCACAGGACCTTTAAGCTCGTTATCCTTCCGTATGGAAACATGTTGGCATGTGGCGTATACAAAACATAATCTCTTTTTTGTTGATAAAATAAGCGGTACGTTATTGATGTCTTTCAAAAAGTCTTGTGAGTCAATGTTATTCCCACTTTCTACAAAGAAAAATGAGTAAAGTACGACAAAAGTAAAAGCCAAATAAAAAACGCAAAATATTTCACGCAGTGTAAAAAAGCAAGTTCTAAAATATTGAATGTGGTGGGGACGTTGCTGCTGTAACGTGCAAGGAAACTTTGTTCGCTTTGTTGCCTTTCACTCCGCGGTATTTTCTTGACCTCAACCTGGATTGTGAAACGGGATTCAAAGCATAAAGCGGCGTGACCTCAACAGAAATTACTACGGCATTACCACCGATCATGATCATCGTAATCAACGTCTACTCCGAGAAAACCTTGATTGTTCTTAGCGAACCGGGAAAGTTAAAAATGCTGAGTTTATACGTCCAATGAATTAACAAAACAAAGTTATATTGCTTCACAATACAGATCTCATTTGTGACGAGAAGGAATTAAAAAACATTTGCAAGTTGCCTTTCGTTATTGTCATAAAGGTTAAACCTATATCCTTGCTTGTCTCTATCTCTCTTTATTTTTGTTGTTTTTATGCAAAACATCTTGTTCTTAAGATTTAAAGTATTTTTGCAAGTTTTGCTTGCTGACAACAGTCCATACTGAAATTTAGATGAATTTCCCTGGCTTTTAGTGAAATTTACGATGATGCATCATGATGAGCCCATTTGGCCATGGCCGATCTTTCTAATTTCATTCACGCTGCGTTCCTTTCAATCCTCTTGCGTTTGCCATCACAAAAATACAAACAAACCGTCAACCATCAAACTCGCCAAGAAAACGGAGTTTATGCCAGGGAGAGTAATTCAACATTTCTCTCTTGAGAAGTTGAGATTCCAAGTTTTGAGAAACATTTTGGATGATGAAATTTCCACTTGTTCATGTTGTAGAGCTGTTGTGTGTAGATTTTGCCAGAACTGCGGCTTAATATGATATTCTTGTCTTGTCTTTGTCTCCGTGCCCTCCTGCTCCTTTTTTGATTTTCCCCTCAGCTCTAATTTTAACATGAGCGATGCGGATTCTGCGTATTTTACTATGCTTTTGTCTTTCCAAGCTGATCGTAATGTAGAAATGAATATGTGATATTTATTCTTCCAAAATTCTTTGGCACTCTTTAAAAATCTCCATTTTCCTCCATAATTTTCAAATGAGTAAGAAAAAGTATTAAAGCGCATTTATATTCATGGATGCAGACGCCACAGCAATTCAGGAAATATTGCTCCGGCGCATGGCTCTAGTTTGGCGGCGTACAGTGTTAATGTAATTGTAATGATGATGCAAATTGTACAGATAGATTTAGAATAAAATCTGAAATTTAAGCAACCGCAATAATCATAATATTCATTGTTCTCTTTCAAATTGACGGGGGTTTCTTTCCAAGAAAAATACTCTGTGAGAAGAGTACAAAGTCAAACGTTTCTTTTATGCAAACCGTTAAAATTCTAGTACAAAGGTTAGAAAGTTACGCAGAAGAATTTGACATTAGAATTTACTGGGCTTTGCGATTAACACTGGAAAATGGGTAAACTACGCTTGATTGGATTTAATTTATTCTGGGAATTCTCTTAAATTATATTTATATAAATTTATTGGTTTTGGATAGCTTTTTTGGTTTTATTTTTTCCGTTTAAATTTTTAAAGCATTTTAGTACAGATGTGAATGAAGTTGCTTTCTGTACAGAAAATTTTGAGCATTCAGAACCAAAAATTGTTGGTTTAGTTCTTTAGAAAAATGACTCATTTTATTGTAACAAGGACAAATAAGCAAAAACGTCCATCATATCCTCACGAAATGACCAAGTAGCCTGGGAATAAAGATTAGCTAATGTAGCCAATTCTTAGCTACTGGAACTTGCAAAAACATTAATAACTTCCACCGTTTTTGTCAAATCAGTGATTACAATAAATGTTACAACTAATTTTCTTTCCTTCATGATTAATTTTTTAAGCAGGAAAAGAATTCTTGTATTTAAAGTAAATACGTCAAAAACATTATTTTAATCAGCTTGTATAATTTATTTGTACAGATTGAAATATACTATGATCGTCAAAAAGCAAATTCGTAGAATGAACTACACAAGTAATCATATTTTGATTAGATTTTGCTACCGCCATTGATTATCATGATTTGATAGTTTACTAAACGTTGAGTTGTTAATCATTCATCACGGAATGAGGAGGATGATCAAGCTTAAAACTTTGCTAGGGAATGTGACATCATCCTTATAATCTTTCGTTTTGTATCCGTAGCGCATCATCACTGCAGCCTGTAAAAAATGAAATTGATGATTCATGAGGACAACCAGTAAACAAAACTGCGTTTTAGGAATAAATGTAGGACATGATGATATGTAAATGTTCCTGCTAATATAAGTTGTAACTGTGTGGAAACATGCATTTAACTATTTTTGTTGCCGTTTGTAGTTAGTAAAAAGGACACAAGAAGTGATGAGATTCTCTGTCCTCCCTTGGCTCCGTGGTTGAATGAATGATTATCCAATGGAAATTATTCCATACGACAATCTCCCATTTCCGCCCTCTCTTCTCTCGTCAACATTTAGTCATTATTATCTCAAAACAGGAGGATTGAGGACCACTATCATACCACCACCCTATTTACAAATTAACGTTGGCTTCTGTTATCCTCAAATGTAAACCTATCACTCAAATAACACCACCATCGACATATCCTATGAGGAACCATATGCCACCGCCACCAGCAGAGTAATATGCATCGCATGTAATTCCCTTTTCATAACAAATTTATATTTGGTACTACCTCGAACTAGCCTTGGTCACTAGTAGAGGCATGAGGGAGAAATATAAACGGATGAAACATTATCCCTTCATCGTATAAATGTAGCTTCCTGTGTGACTCGTTTTTTCTCTGGTAGACAACGGAGATGGGGTATTTTTGCAAAAGAATCTCAAATTATCAAAAAAGGCTATATTTAAGCAGTAAACACTAAAGCAATCAAATATACAAAGGCCACACACATAATCCACACAATTCCGCCTTAGAGCTTAAAATGGTTAATCAACCACACATAATAATAATCTTTTCCGTTTTTGTTGAAAGGATAAATGACTGTGTGTGCTTCTCTAATTATTAAGTTCAGCAGCTAAGACAAGGCAAGGTCCCTTTTTCTTTGCATTTATTTTGTACATTGTACTTCAATCAAAATATTTTGACAACTCTGCAATTTTTTGAAATGGTATTACGGAAGCCATTACTCCAGATTAAATGATAAATGCAAACTGAAATGAAAGGGTAATTTTTATGTGAGAAATGCTTCCATTTCCTTCCCAACTTTCAGCCAAGTCAATGTCTTCTTCACTTCGTTTTTCATCGTCTCCAATTTTTTTGTTCTTTTGCCATACACACTCACGCAACTCACATTATCATTAGGAGTTTACCCAGAGCCAAAAAAGACAGCCAAAAATCCAAAACAGCAGCATAACCAAAGGATAAACTACAAAATCCAATTCCTTCTGTAATTTTACATTATTTATTACCATACAATGCTAAAAACAGAGGAGACGAACACACGCAATTTCTAATATCCTCCGTGTCCATCCATGCATTTATAATCTTAAAGGAACCATCAAACAAACTCCAAACAAATAGAAAAAAATGTTGGATAACAACACCTACGCACTCGTAAGCATGCCTACATGCGCATAAGTAAATAATGAAAAGGAAATCTAAATAAATATATTCTTGTCCAACCAACCGTAACTTATCGTCGTCCCAAAGCTGTCTCTATGAAGGCGCATTAATGATTAACAAAATTGAAACTCAAGGGAAGGGTTGCAATAATCATAATGTTCCTCCATTCAATCCAACATCACCTATCGTGAATAATCTAAATAAAGACAGGAAATGAAATAATGGACATTAAAATTGTACTGTTGTTGTTATTATGATAAAGACGCGTTATTTTGTGAATAGTGAGAATATGGCGAATTGATTGGCGCGGTTGTGGCTTCTAATATAGTAAAAAAGTACCTTCCTCTTTTATATGATTGCGTAGGCTCCTTTTATTAAATTTTTTATGTTCAAAAGACCTTCTGAAAATTCAAGATCACTGTTAAATAGTTAGCCCTCGAAATAAAACACATTTTCAGTCTCACAATGATAATAAGATTAAATCTATTATTTCCCTCTTTCATTGCAGTTGTACTCTAAACAAACAATTCTAAAGGGTTTCCCTTAATTTTGAGGAAAATATAGTTCAAAAGTTTAAAGAGAATGATGATGGGTGCGTGTGGATTCCACCTTCGTCTTTTCTTCCTTAGTTTACCAGAGAACAAGGTCCTTTACCTTTGTTTGTAATCATAATCACCATAATAATTACTTTCCTAAAATACTTCCTTTCCTGCTTTAGAATTTACGTTATGCAATCAAAAAAGCTCATTATGTAAACACAAAAGGCACTTTTATGGGCAAAGATAATGCAAATGTGCACTTGTGCAGGCTGGATCCTTTTAATGAATTACTGTTGATGAAAATTAAACCAAAGAAAAAGATGCGAACCATTTTTTGATATAATATGTTTACTAAATTATTACGTATTGTGTAATATGGGCTTATGATATGAAAGACGAGATAGAATTTTAGAAAAATATGGCAACATGATCTAAATAACTGAAATATAGATCCTGTAATAATCAAAAAATGAATGTATTGAAAAAGGGCAAAGATCTCCATGTCGCATCGTGCTCTTCTAAAAAATCCAATCTCAATAAAAAATCTAATCGTACATGTACACAATCAAAATGTTTCCTTTTAAAGATGAAATTCTTTTCTTTGAAAATACTTCTACAATGAATATACAGATCGGATTCCATCTTCTGTCTATGCAGTATCATAATTTGGCATCTTTTTTATTTGGTTGTCAGCAAAAAATGCATTTCTGAAAAGAGATTATCATATTTCCATATGACGTCTGATAAAAACGAAGCAGATTAAAAAACTGTTGCTGTGCTTGACATTGCAGAAAGGAGAACTCTTTAAACCTTTCTCTTAAAATAATGAGGTTTTTAAAAAGAAAATAGCGGGTCTCCTTTTGTTACATAATAACATCGGCACAAGTTCAAGCAAAAGATGCATATTAAAAACTGTTAAAGGGGGATCATCAATAATCTATTTTGTTAATCTCTTTTCGTGGTTTTATTAACAGAGTATTTGTAAGACATGATTCTGTGGATCTGAATTGTGATTGGTCCCACCATCACCTTTTCTTTATCATCGCCGCATTAGCCAAACAAAAGAGTTTTAAAATTACATCAAAACTGTAACATTGGTGGAGTCTTTGATGGGAAAAGGAAGGGCTTTGGTCAGATGTTTAAGTATTATTGCATAACAATGCACAACAATTGAGAAAGGAAATTGCTATCTAAAATGCAAATCTTTCTGACCATTCAATCATAAAAAGGGTTTAAGAAGAGCTTTAATCTGTTATAAATGAATGAATAATGATACTCATGATGATCTAAATCGATATAATTCTTTAAAAAAGGCTACGATCTTGAACTTTGGAGTTTTTATTCCGTTATACGTGAAAAATGTCGAAAATATTATGTTTATTCTCCTGTTTTTACCGTAGACCATGTCCCGTTTTAAAAAATCCTTTTCCACTTCATCTCTTTCAACTAAATAAAGACTTTTTGAGAGATGGTTTGAATGTTGTGGTGGCTATTTTTGGCTTTTTCATTTTTTCCACTTCCTTTGTTACAATTTTCATTGTAATGAAAAAAGTTAGGATTGATGATGAAGATGTCAAAGTCTAAAAAATACCTGACCGTTCTTCGTCCATCTCATCATCGAAGTCATGTCATGTTAATGAAATGAAGGGAAAGAGAGGACAGATAAGTTCTACCATCAAAGTTCACACCTTCTGCGAACTTTCTTATTATTACCACCAAGTGGGAAGTAAGAAAGCTTCTTTTTGACTCTCCTGGTCTTGTCATTTTTTGTCAATAATAATCCTTTATAAAAAGTAGCTTCTTATAAACTCTAAGCTCAAGACGGAGCTCAACTTTTTTTCTTTGTTTGCTTCGTTTACTTTTCCTTCAACTTTTTCTTTATTTCCTTTCCCCCAACTCTCAATTTTCTTCCATTTACTTAAAGTAAATACGTATAAAGATTTTTTTCTCACAAACGACAACATGAGATCCAGGAATAATCCTGGAGGAGACGTGTCTGTGAAAGTAAAGTCACTTCCTTTTCCTATTCTTTGTCCAATCCCAACTAGAAGGAATGGCTGAGTGTATGATGCCCTCATACATTTTCATTGTAGATGCTTTTTCTCCAACATAGCTTGTCTATACCCATTCAATTCTTTATTTTTCTTCTCGTTCTTTTCTTCAAAAGAAACTGGAAAGATGAAGGGAGGAAATTGAATTTGGCTCCTTTTCTTGCTACATTTTCAGACTTTCTTTAAAGCTTTGAGAGTCTCTTAGATTCATGAGACGCTCACAGAGTTTTCTGGTCAAAGACCTTCTTTATTTTCTCTGAGGTCTCGTTATGAGCTTTTTTTCTGTCATCTCAATATATATAGAAGGGAAACACGCTTTATTTTTCTTTGGCTTCCGCCTTTCCTTTCAAATCCTTCTTTTCTTCACAACCTTATCCTTAGCAAAAAATAGGAGAGGATGAAGATGAAGCGGGCGGGCTAGCGTGCAGGATCAGGAAAATGTTTAAGTTTGTGCACTTTCCAATCGATATGATACTCGGCACTAGAGAAAATAGAGAAAAGACACAATTGAGAGAAGCTGGGTACACACACACATGTCGCTCCAGAGGATAAAACTCGATATAAGCCAAGGACCCCTATTATTAAACTTCTCCTTTGGAGACTAGACTTATAAGAGCTTTTTCTTAAAACTTTCCTGCTTGGTATCGCCAAATACACCCCTCCCAAAGTTTCCCCTGTGTAAGTCTCCCCCAAGTTGCCCTTACCTACGCTTCGGTATGCAATTAAAGTTGTTAACTTTTGAAGGGGAGTAACTTAAGACAACTTTGGTAAAAGAAAAATGTATTATGGTACAACTTTCAGAGTGGCAACTTGGGGAGAACCTTATGTGGGCAACTTGCGGAAGGAAATTATTGGCAGAACCCTTGGACTTGGCTTTAGTTTCTTGGCTTTTTCTTCTCTCAATATCGTAAGAAAAGCAAAAGTCATATATTTTCTAAAATAAACGCTCCCTTCCGAGATTTCTACGAGAGGTTACTGCTTTGGATGGAAAAAAGCTCTTCAGAACTAACTAGCAAAGAATGAAAAATATGAAGTATAAAAATATCGACAATGTGTGTATTCTCTATTTGCTTATCATCGCAGTATCATAAAGGCACGTATCATGAAAATCAGCAGTACTCGGTAACAATATCTGCTGCTAATTCTTAAAGATATACTTTTTTAAAATCTTTTTACTAAAACTCTTGTGAGTCTAGAGAATTGGAAAGTTACTTAGA
This sequence comes from Lepidocyrtus cf. nigrosetosus NNG-2020, assembly GCA_027744615.1. NCBI lineage: Eukaryota > Metazoa > Arthropoda > Collembola > Entomobryomorpha > Entomobryidae > Lepidocyrtus > Lepidocyrtus cf. nigrosetosus NNG-2020. Next base: position 86 of record JAHZNK010001038.1, on the reverse strand, counting down.
AAGTTCAACCTTTCTTTTGTGTGCTACGCTGATCCAAGTGTTTTGATGTTACGTAGGTATACTGAAAAGAAAACTGAACAAATGTA
>JAHZNK010001037.1:0-17953 GCA_027744615.1 Lepidocyrtus cf. nigrosetosus NNG-2020 | reverse complement strand
ATAATATTATTCTCTAAGTTTAATGACTTATGGTCTGCATGAACTTGCTCAAGCTATGTTGTCTTGACCATGCTAGACAGACTGGCAGTTGGAAGAAATTTTGTGCAAATTTGTGTTTTATCATGTATAATTTATTTTGCACAGTCAAAATACATATAGGTACTTTTATATTTACTGAATACCTTATTCGTTTAGACTTTTGAAAAATATTGCATCATTCCAAATTTGAAAAGCGTAAATATTTGTTCATGTTTATTTAAGCAGGAATAACTTATGCTATATAAAGAAAGTAAAGTAGGTAGGTACCTTTGATGATTAAATATTAATTCACAAGCAAAATATTTATTTTGTGAAATTTACATTAAACGTGGACCTTCAACCTACATTTTTTGTCAAGAAAACGTGACTGTCATTGAATCATATGGAAATAGAAAAGAGTTTACGCAACACTCATTCTAAGGAAATTCTTGATACGTAACCTGTTATATGCTTTCAAAAAAGCATGCAAAAATTGGCATGGCCAGTATAAAATCCGCAATGATCCAATCAAATCAGACGAAACGTTTTACATTTACTTTGTTCATTCCTCTTCTCAGTTGCAGTTGAAGCAATTGCTCCGCAATATTACATTTCCTTTTAGCCTTTCTCATTGCCAAGCATAAAACGTCAAGGTGAAAGAGAAATTGCGAAAAAAACACAGATTTTGTTTAAGAAAAGGAGAAAGCAATTTTATTTTAGCACATTGCGTCGCATAGTAAGTAAAAGTCATGTACCAGGAATTAGAACGAGACAAGCTTACATAAAAGCTTAATGCTTTTTATAGTACGTAATCAAATTTTACTAAAATTCTTGTGAAGGTTGTGTTAAATTCTAGCTACGGAAAAAAGAGGCTTTGCAAAAAAGGATGTTCCGGATACTTAGGATACTAGCAAGAGGAAACTTCCAAAAAGTACAATTTTGCTAGTTGTATCAAGAACATACCATTCATAGTCATTTCATTTGAATTGCATATTATTTTGTTAACATCAAATACATTTTATAATGTTTTGATAGAAACTTTCTCCTTCCATTCATCTTCCTCCTCTCCTCCTTTGTAACAGTTGAGCATTGAGGGAAATGATTCTTTGTAAATTGCATATCTGGTCTGACCTGAAATACTCCAGTATTGCTAATTTTCCTGTTTTGTCAGTTTTTGGAATTCAAAGCTAATCTGTGTGTTGCTGTTTTCTTTGGAAATCCATTTAGGTGAATACTTTTGCTTTTTATGTGTGTCAGATTGATGAAAATGGAAAGGAAACGGGGAAAACGGGCTTGGAAAGATGAAACCTACACGTAAACAACTTCCGTCTCCCAAGTAAATGGAAACATGTGGATAATGATAATATACATAACATGTTTTTGTTGTATTTGTTGTTGTCGCTTGCTATTATCCATTTTCCAAGGATCATTTGCTTTTCAACTTTACATTAACAAAGTTTGTCTTTCATGCTAAAAGTGAACATAAAACTAGATTATTATTACTATGATTATTTTATGGAGAAAGAGATAGAAAGGATAAAATAAAAACTTTTTGGAATTTCGTAAAGTTACTTACGGCAAAGAGATTGGGATGGAATTTAATACTGTACGACTGTAGTTACTCTGATCCTTTAGCATTTTTCGTCGAAGAGCTCCATTTAATTGCGAGGTAAGGGATGTGTAAGGTACTTCATGGAAAAACGAATGTGACGGGAAGTATGAAATGACGTTCCAGTCAGAGTCAGTCCCACCAGAACTGAATACTGAACGTAGGAAGTAAATGTCATTGTGTCTCTGACAAGACAACGACATATACAAAGCAGCGGATAGCGGAATATATATCAGCCCAGAGGCATTTGTCTGTTTTGGAAAGAAGCAGTTCTCGTTAATCCTTTGAAATAATTTTAAATGTAAATTTTTCAGCTGTTATGTTGCCCTCTGTTATTGCTCTTTTAATATTTGTATGCACCTTTGTTCCAAGTCCATCATTATTTTTCAAGAAAAAAGGTCATCATATTTTTGTAGAGAAAAGTTTAATTTTCTCTTTGTCTTCTGTATTTTTGAAAGAATGCGAATGTAAATAATGCAATGAAAAATGCAGAGACATAATTTTTTCAAACTGGAGAAAGAAACCTGCATAGGTACTTGTCCCCTAAAAACAAAATAATCGTTTATATGCAAAAATATACTATTCTTTTTCTGACTCATATTTACAATAAAAATGGAAATGGAAAAGATAAAGACACGGACAGAACATGCATAAATAGTAAAGAATTTTACTGAATGAATGGAATATGACAAAATAAAGTAAGGAATTACCTAAAAACATAAAATAATGGACTCTCTCTTTTGCAGCTTTACACTTGGCCTTTTTCTTTGTTAGAGCGACGATGCTGTGTGATGTCATATGCAAAGAAAAAAGGTTCTTTTTCTCGAGTACCAGCATTCATCTTTTCTTTGTATTCTTTTGATAAAAATATACCTGTGAAATGAGATTATTATGTGTGAGAACGTCTATGATCAAGGTGGTGAATATTTGTGGTGGTGGTGTATAGGATAAAAGTATGACGAGTGTTTCTAACGAGAAAACAAGAAGAAAGAGGAGTCTTCTCAACATGCTTGTTCAGAATGATAGCGATGACGGTGACGGTCAGTCTGTGTGTATGACGCATTCTGGTTTCCTTGAACAAGTTAAACTTTCATCCGTTATTATGCTGATGATAGCAGTGGAACGAACGTTAGAAGAAAAAGACTCTCTTCTGCATCCTTTCTTAAAGTTCTTTTTTCAAGAAGTACATACAAAGAAAAACACATTTACTCCCAAGTTTTTTCCACAAATCCTCCTTTCTATATACTGCTCACTCACAGCTGAACCAGTCAACTTTACTGGCAAGAAAGTCTTTATAGAATCGTTATCTCCTCTTAACTGAAGCTGGTTCAAATGATGACTATAGGATGATGATGATGATGTGATGATATTCATCAGTCTCTGCTTTATTCTCTCCCTTGTTCACCTCATATGAAATTGAGAAGAACAGGCTTAAGCTTTATACCTTACTAAACTGGATTGTTCTTTTTTGTTGCGTATTCATTTATATTCAGCTTACTTGAGTTAATAACTGAGAGTATCTACGTAGCAGAATTAATGTGCATTTGAGAAGAACGTGCGTCGCATCGCGTCATATATCCTCATTCTTTTTTTTCAATTCCGAACGTTGAATCCAAAGAAACGACCAAAAGTATGTTGCTGCTGTAAGTCATTATAGCATCTTACGATTAGAACATTGTGTGGGATAAATATTACGCTGATGTGGCGATGGCGATGCAAGATGTAAGGCGTTGAGAGTAGAACGAAAAAAAATCAGTTTAGTTGAAGCATGGAATAATATTCAGAAAAACAGACAGATAGACATTATTTTAGAGATACACCTGAAAACAAAAGAGATCAAGTTGGCTTTTTAGATTCGAGATCATCGTTGGGGTTGCTCCTTTTGCCATTAAACGTTGTTATGCATTATGCTGATGTAAATGTGAGAGTATATTGCGTAGTGAGTGAGTGACGAGAGAGTAAAATCAAAATAGGAAATATATGGTTTGGCTTTTTGAGAAAAGAGAACATGTTTGCAAAGTTGTTTTGTTGTTTTTCATTTAATATCTCTCTTCTTCTTCTCAAACAGAGAGTCCTCATAACAAAAATCCAAACTGCTGTTTATATTTCTACTTTTTGTTATGTATTTTGTTGCTTCGATTGTCGATTGGATGGCGAAGCTGCTTTTATTTTGTTGTTTTCCTTTCTTCTTGTAAATCCCCTGCATTGAATCTAATTGACACTTGGAAATAAATAAGAAAAACCTAATCTAATTCAACTGTACATGAGCAACCAAACCAGCAATACACATTTCCATCACATGCATAGAATCAAATCGTTTAAAGCCGTACGTTTTCTGGTCTTATGATGATGGTCTTTGGTTGTTGGGGGTAAGCGTAGATGCAGAAGAGGCGATAATAATATGACCAGACAGATATTCACATTAACTGAGCGAGAAGCAAGGTTTTTCGGCATAAGCAAGTAATATTAATCTACGCAAAAGCCAAAAGCACACACAGCAAATACCTAATCTACGTGTTGTTTGTTATTACGTAAATATTCCTCCTGACTGGACTCAACAGCTTTATATGAAAAACAACAACAGCAGCACCATGACTAAGTACTTTTCGCATTTTGGTTTTTCTCAGTATTCCAAACCTCAATGCTACATTATGATTTTATTATTGTCCAAAAAATATAATGCAATTGTTATTGTCTTTTGTGTAGTTTATAGCCATAAATATAAATGTATGTAAGCAAAGGTAATAATATTCTTCCATAATTTGTTTTGTTCTCTCCTGTTTGATATTTTTTGTTCTTACAGTTGATACAAAGAAAAAAGGGTTAAACGCAGTATTACTTTATATAACTTTACTATAAACTCGACCAAATATACTAAAGTAAAACTGAAATGCCATAATTACCACAGAAAACTGTATATGGCAAAAGTTATATTATATAGAGAAGAGAACATGAGAAACAAGTCTAGCTTTTAGTCGCCCGTGTGTGCCATTGCCATCTCCCTATCATCTTATTATCAATCCCTACATATTGCACATTATATGAAACTGAAGAAAGAAATGAAATGAACTTTATCCAATATCTCTTTCTCTCTTTGTCGTGTCTCCTTTTTCCTAGCTATCTAGTAGAGCGGAGAAGAGGAGAAAAAGGGATACATAAAATAGAACTGGTGGTACACATTTCGTTTCCCTTCTTTTCTATTCTACACACTTTACCCACACACAAGTATTTATTCAAAGAAAGAGTCGAACGTCGACTCCATTTCCCATATAGCACATAATGCAGCAAGCTCCTGGTCTTTTTTCCCTTCTTGGTTGGAGCCCATATAATTTTCTCTACTCCTTTGCCCCACCACCATCAGCTCAGCACCATCATCATCACTGTAATTCAATGTTGTCTGTGTGGTGCGGTGGTGGCGTTTTGGGTATGGATGAGGATATTGGTGGCGTTACTATATAACGAATCGAAGGCGAAGAGAAGTTCAAAAAGTGTCGTATTTCGTTTTCTCAAAACCTCTTTCCCTATCGTTCCTTTTCACCTCCATCCAACAAAAACCGTAGAGGAAAAAAGTTCCACAACAGAAGCCCGAATCGAAATATAAAGGAACATCATAATCTTCATCATCCTATTAAAAAACTACACTACTCCATATTTTTCTTATCTGTAAAAATAGAAAAAGGAAGGATACACAAATGCGTGCAGATTTTATACTCCTTGTTTTGAATCCCAGTCTAATATGAACTTAAGTCTACAATAAATCAGACGTGATCGTACAATTTAACAGAGAGGTAACTTTTATTAGCAAACTATACAACTTAAGACCTGTACCACTTGACTTATCAGACCTAACTCTACTTGACTTCTAGTACGCAACTGAACTGTTTTACATCTTTTCTCGGGGCTTTTTATAACCTCGGTTTATACGGTGATAATTACAGAAAATATACAATATCTCCTGAACAACCACTATTTCCAACACTCCTCCTAACGAAAACAAAATGTCATAAACATTGAGTTCATAGAGTTGCAGATCAATATAATATGTAGCAAAAAAACGGAGAAAGGAAGCTTCATAAAAAGTTTGTCAGATTAGTAAACTATTCTGGCAAATAAATGATAAATAAATGTAATAAAGATGATTTCATTTATGAGTTCCTGCATGCTCATCACGCAGTTTTACTGAAGGAAGCTACAAAAATGATTTCATTCTCTCTTAAAAACAAACGCTGCTTTTCACAGAGGATTTTTTGTTCTTGTTTTTATTATTATGCAATACAGTGCTCTCTACTCGGTATTCACAGGTTTTTTTTTGGAAAACAGGCAGCAGGGGAAAATTTGTTTGGGTTTCCTTTTGATATGTGTGCTGCTGTTGCTGAGTAAACTTTGTTCTTTTCTCTTTCCTTTTGCCAGCTGTGATGGGGAAGATGATGACGACACGGTCAGAGTAGTTTCCTATTAACTTAAAAAAGCACTCGCATATTTATTATCTATCGCGTGAACTAAGGATCTACTGGCTTAGAGGAAAGTGTTTTGAAAAAATGTATGTATGAATGAGGTTTTATATTATTTGTTATGCCTGCCTGCTTTCCTTCTGCTTTTTAAAAATCCTACGTAGTTTCTCAATTCAAGTTCCTGTTTTTCCCTTGGATACATATTCTACACATGGCTTGAGCTGGTTAGCTCACGAATGTACTAAAAAGAGTTGAATTGTTATTATCGAGTAGAGAACACCATTTGAACAATGAGTTAGTTCTAATTATGCAGCAATATGTGCATTTCTACTTTGCACTTGCTCCTGCTCCTTAATGCATACCTACTTATTTATGCATAATTATACATTATTTTAACCAAAATAGTCATATATGATCATGCTTATTTAAATCCAATTGCAATTAACTTCTGTTGCAGTCAGTTAAGTAGTTACAGTCAATATAGGCAAAATTTTGTTGGGGTAGAATAACGAGTAGCTTCAATCACGATGGTTTATGCTGCTCTTGGTGTGGCATGGCATGATTATGGTGTGGTGTAGTGGTTGTATTACTCTTCATGATTATGATTATGATGGAGTTAATGATTTGAAACACAGCCAACCTGAACAGTACTCATGTCAGAACAAACCTAAATTATACTGACGCATAAAGTTCTAAATCAAAAATCAACCTTATACATATAGATAGGTATGAGATATCCACCTATAGTATGCGTAAAGTAGCCATCGTCATGTCACACAGAGATATTACATTTAAAATTATTGTTATACTTGATTAGTAGTATCTGTAAAACTACATAGCTTAATGTTCTTGTTCATGCTCAGAGCCCTTTTCTGTAGATTCGCACTACTTTTTTATTTGCCCAATTGGAATTACTTGAGTTATTTGATGGTGGTGGCGATGCGATGGTATAAACTGATTTTCAGTATGATTTTTCATGATTCATTAAAAGAAATATGACGCAATAACATGCTTAAAAATATTTCCAATCGTGGTTTCTCGTAATCAGCGTCACTAAACCATCATATCAGCATTTGTAGTCAATGATAAATATATTTATCTTAAATGGCTTAGAATTTTGAAGTGTTAGGAAGGGACATACTTGCTTGAAATTGAAAACGAAAACTGGGACAAAGTTGTTGTACGTAGATTGCCTGGATAATGGTTTCAGTTTTCATATCAGGCTGAAAGATAAGTAGAGATATGGATTTGGTGTAATTTAGAAGTGGGACATGAGCATGCACATGTTTTCAATGCCAAAAGGATTCCGCTATTTCCTATAATAATTCAAGGTTTAGTCATAGCTTACGATTAGATTGAGGAGAAGGCTCAAGCCTGGAAGTCCTTCCTTTCAAAAAGTATTTCCATTAAGTCTGTTATTATTAGGAACCTGCTCCTACTGCTGCTGAGCTGAGGAAATAAAAGGAAGAAAAAGGGAATCATAAGGATAAATGGTTAATCTCCCTACTTTACAGTATTTACGTGGCCCTGAAACTAACATTTTCTGGAAGTTTCGTGGCCTAATGTAATAATGAAATGTGAACAATGGATCGGAATGAAGTAGGAGAGGCGAATTTATGTGATTTGTTGCATGTTATTTTGATAAATACTTGAGTAGGTAACTGATCGTGAGCCTTTTAGCAAGAAGCCTTAGGATTATTCCCTTTCTACAGACAAGTGGCCAGCATAAATGAAGTTAAATAGGCTTAAAGGCAATTTAGTTTTTTTCTTATCTTTGTATATGATTTGTAGGTAGGATTTATTGGTTGGGATGTGAAGTAAAAAGAAATACATTTCCTTGACAATAAAATGCATTTACTGATTGACTAGACAGACTACTTATAAAGTCCATGAGAAAATCAATCGAACGAGCAAAGTCTGTTTACAACAAACTTACTCTTTCCTCCTTAGAACGTGATTTGGACTTTGTACTCAAAAAAGGGAATTAGGAACGCGTGTTTGTCCTTAAAAGACACGGTTTTTTGGGGGTGGTGACTGGTGGTATGATTTAGGTATTTATGGATGGATAATGAATATTACACTTTATCAGGAAATGGTTTACTACAAATAGATTACGACTTATCATCAGAGTAACAGAAGCAGCTCTGTTGTTTTTACTAATTTAGATCATTTTCTAAAAGGCTACTGATAAGATGAGCTATTATTCCATGCAGATGTAGAAGGATGGAAAAAAGCTTTCCCTTAACTATGATTGCTTATTAAAACTATTCAAAATTAAGTTTTACTTTCAAAGACTTCTTTGCTAGCGCTCATTTTACGAGTATTTCTCAAACTCGGTTACCGTTATATCTATAAAACCTTGTATTTCCTCTCAGGTCAGCATAGTCAAGAATGAGTCATAATATTCATCATCGTCAGCTATCAAGTATGAATATTGTACCATTTAGAGAGATTCAGATCAATCACGTACTTCATATATCTACCTGCGCAAATCTGCAAATTCACAATTGAAACGGATCAAATGCTAGCAAAATCTCATAAAACTGTAACTGTATAGTAGTTCTATTGCCACCAACCACCATTTTCATCTCCATTCTCCATATCCAGAATCTGATCCTATCTGAACGAAGAGACGCATTTACATTTTTAACTTTTTTACGATTACAATCATCCTCATTGCATAACCTATTTTAGACATGAAAGCTATTTAAGGCTGGCTGTAATATTCTTTTCTTCTTCATCAGTTTTAAACAAAGCATACTATCATCAAAGAAGTCAGTCTAAAAAAATCTGTATTTCATATTTATGATAATAGGGATATACATTCCTTGTCGTTTTTATTTAAATCTTATCTAAAATCATTTTAAATAATTGTATTAAAATTTTGCTTGAAGTCTGTCGTCTTTATAGATTTTCTTAGTTTTAAATGATTTTAGTAAATACGTTTACTAGCATAAATTTTCAATACAATCCTAATAATATTTATTTCCCAACAAAGGAACGTGATATTTAAAAAGACTAAAAATAAGGTTTCCTTCCATCATCATCGTCATGATTTATCCAAGTTCGTTGTCATATATCCATCTCTGAGATGATGACGATGCAAAATCCTGAGTATAAAAGTATAAATCCTGCCTTTTGTGTACTTCTCTCTTGCCTGCTGCGTATGATTTAAAAGCATTGTCGTGTATGTTTTTAAACGAGGTATGCCTCTGCCAGATGAGAGAATATAACTACGGCACACTACTTTCTTCGTATTTTACTCGATTGTGTTGGTTTTTTGTATGATGATGTCGGAGTAGTTGCTAAGTCGTAGTCTTGGCTTCTAAAAAGCAGTGGTCGGACCCCACCATACCACGAAACGCAACCAACCTAATCATAAAGCTTCATACGAAGGAGCAGCAGGTAGATATACGAAATATAAAACTTAGTTATGTTGATGATAAGAATTTTTCTCTGAGTCACACGCATAGTAACACTCGCAAAATAATAAAAGTCTATATATATATGTACAGTTTTGTGAAAAATATTCGTTCTTTGTTTGCCAAACGATTAGAGAGAACGTATAGGGACGTATCTTTGTGCTATGGATGGGTGTATACATGATTTTCCCTATGAGCTGAGTATATGAGGCGAGGAAAAGACCTTTTAAAAGTGAGACAGTGTTAAGGAAGAAGTTGGAGGTGATGGTGGCTTGATCCAAGTGGTCCACAGAGACACACAATAAAAACTATTTTAAAATTATCAAAAATTAATTAAAGACGAGGATGGATAGTTTGTTGATTAATAAATCGTAGTTTTTACTGAGGCTGAGGCTGCTGCATTTTTAAAAATTACTTAAAAAGGTGGTGGTGGTGAAGCTCGTGATGAAGATACGACAATGAAAGCTTTGTGATTTCAACTTTTATTTTATGTTTTTACTTTGGAGTTTTGGGAACAATTTTTTTCGTGATTTTCCTTTGTTGAGAGTTGAATAATTTTTGCAGATGATTAGTTATGTTGTCTTCCTTATAAAACTCTGACGGAATCATTGTTCAGTTTTTTTCTATTTAGTTTAAACAGATTTAAACTTGTTCAAAAAGAGAGTAGTCTGACTGAAAGATTTTTAAGGGATTGTTTGAACTCCATAACACCAATGAACCTCCAACAAACAATGAACTGAAAATATTTTACTGAACTCAACAAAAGCTGTAGTCTTGGCCTCCAATTAATATTAAATAATTAAATTAAATCGTACGCTGGTGCCTCTACCTAATTTAGTCGTGAATTTAAGTATTTAGTAGTTTTCTAGTGAAGTTTTCTCCTGTTTTTTATATTCAAAGGATATCTATTGATTAACGAGGGTGGTCGTCGTTTAAAATAACCTTGTCATTTGTCGAGTCGTTTGTTGTTATATAATTCGTCGTTGATTTACAAAGTATTTATAATAGAACAAAATAGTGCAACGTTAGTTTCTAAGGTAAAATATCATTGGCATTATAAAGTGTATCAGACATGAGTATTGCAGTAAATTAATTTAATGAGAGGAGCTGAAATGTGATGATAATTAATTTAATTTTTTTTAATTTGCAGATAGTCGAGAGAGCATTATAAGACAGAAAAGGCGTTCGCTTGTAAATTGAAGAGTAATCTCAATTGTACTATACCTAAACTTTAAGGCCCCTACCAAATCCAGAAAACCAACCAAACCTTATCAGAAACATATGGAAGGTGAATCAAATGGAATGGAAGGGAATCAGTCCCGCTGTCAGGCTGGATGTGGTTACTTTGGCAGTCCTGCAACTGATGGACTCTGCTCACTGTGTTACAAAGAAGTTCTCAAGAAGAAGCAACAACCTCCAACAGGCAGCTTAAAAATTCCGTCACCTCAACGGATAACTCCTCCATGTGAAGCCCGCACATCTCCAGCACCCCAGCCACCTCAGTCAAAACTGGTAAGTTGCCATAATTACATTATATTTAAGTTTTAGCTGTAATGTGCAGTAGGTGATTATACCATCTTCATTTTTCGGTAATTATCTCTACGCCAGTGTAATTCAATTTAAAAGATAGCTAGATATTTGGCGACGACGAGATGATGAATATCTGTGTACAAAGTTTATTAGGAACAGAAATTAGCCGTTGTTTCTCCTGTTGAAAGAAACGGACGATGTAATAAGTTTAAAGTGTATAATGTTATGGCAGATTAGAACACGGCAAAGTGGCGGCGACGGAGGGCAAGTTAGATGAAGAAGAGACACTTCTCTCATAATATTCCACCAAGAAAATGATAAGACGAAGGCTGTTGTTGGCTTACTCTCCTTGTTTTTGACGTCAGTTTAGAGTAATATGGAAAGTATAAATAGAAAATAATGTCGTTTGAAGATGTTTTTGTTTGTGCTACTACTTCTTTCTTTACAATTTCCACTATTGACTATAATTCCTATTCCATTCTAGACTGTAGTATAGACTGTTTATTCAAATATTTTCCTGTCAGTTGTACTTTACTGAAAAATATCTGAAAATATAGATATAACTGCTTTAAAGGTTGTTAGGGTGGGTTATCTTCCAAAATGAAATATATTTTGTCCTCCGATAATTTTGCTGAGTTGCGAATGATGATAATTATATTAGTTGTGCGCATATCTGTGACTATCTACATCTACTAGTGCATCTATCTATATTTGCATGAAATATCTGACTTGAGAGGGAAATAACCTTAAGATTGTTTTTCTTTCTCTTGTGGATTTTTAAAACGTACAATGCCAAAAGCAGGATAGGATTGCTTATTCGTAAAAAAAGTATTTCTAAATTGTATGAAGAGTAGTAGAAGGGAGAAAAGTTACTTGAATATGATTATTTGGAACAAGTTCCTGTTTTTGTTATCTTTCCCACTTTTGGTCATTAACATTTTCCCAGCGATGTCGTTGTATTCATTTTCTTCTATTTCGGTTGATGATGCGACAGACGATTGGAGTAGATGTTGCAACTTTAAGAATAAATGAAGCAATTCATTCGTTGCCAACAAAAAATGTAATATTGACAATATATTGTTGCCATAGATGAATATCTTTGTCACTTCATTTGAATGTGTCGTCTATTCAAATCTCCAATGTCATATGAAAATATAATGCGGACGGTACAAGTTTAGCTAGACACCAGAAGCTCATATAGAGAAAGCTCTTTTTAAAGATGTAACTCTGTTATCCAAGTTAATATGGGCATGTGCAGGACCTGGAAAACGAGTCCACGTGCCTTTATGCTATGATTAAAATTCAAGATAACAAAATTATTAAGTCAGGTACCCACTTTTGATCTATATGCGTAGTTGGAAATGACATAGTTGCAATTTTATTGAGGACACTGAACGAAATATATACGCAGCATTTTTCAAAAACTGAAGATATTGAATAGGATAACTTGTAAAAATTATTTGCACGTGCGTTTAAAAAAAGTAAAGTGCAACTAGGAAATGCTCTGTCCACTAAATATAAATATAATGCAATGGATTGCATATTACTTTTTGACTGGAAATATTTATAAAATAAATTTTTGTTGTGTTTTTATGATAGGATGCTGAAGGAGAAGCAGCAGTTGAGGATAAAGCCACATCGACTGCTGCTGTTGCTGCTTGTGCTGCTCCAGTCGCAGCCCCCATCGCTGAATCTACCCCCGGAACAAGTACTGCAACCGAAAGCCCTACTGATGGAAAGAAGAAGGTTAACAGATGTCAGATGTGTCGAAAGAAAGTCGGATTAACTGGTATGAAACCTAATTAATTGAACTATAAATCATTTACATAAGGAAACACACCTACCATATGAACACTTTTAAAATGTTTTTCATTTTATTCTGAAATTTCAGGAGTCTTGTGCCGTTGTGGGGGACTCTACTGTCATCAGCATCGTTATAACGACGAGCACAATTGCTCCTTCGATTACCGGCAGCTGGGTGCCGAAGAAATACGCAAGAATAATCCCGTTGTGGTCGGCGAGAAGATACAGAAAATTTGAAGATGACTAAATCTAGATTGTCAAAAGCGCTAAGCAATCCCATCGACTATTACCAACACACAACCAACAAAACAACTTGCATTGAAAACAAAAAAGAACCTTAAATGTAATGTAATTGTAATTATACCAAACAAAGATACAAGCAAGAAGAAGATACAACTCATGAACTATCTTAACAGATAAACAGTAAATAATAATGAATTTTTTGAATGAGGTATAAAATAATATACACACTCTGACATTCCGCCGATAAGATCGACCCACACGAATCGAACCCTCCATTTTATCCTTCAATTTTGACTTTGATGAAAATATACAGTATGCAATAAATAATTTCATCATTTAACGCAACACAACTATATATGTTTTCTTTTAGTAATTTTTTGGTTGAATTTATTCATATGACTACAATCATATATTATTTGCTGTGCTGTTATATTATAAAAATACCAAGATATTAGCCTTTTCAAACTCATATACGCATTTACTTAGTAAGTTTGCATTATTGTAATAAAGTGTAAGATTTTTTCTCGGGTGATTGTAAATTCTTGATTGATTGATGTTTTACTTATAAAACGGTCTTTCATTGTCACACGTTTACTCGTAACTGCGAATATTAACTACTTATTGTCATCCTTTATTGGCACGAATATTGCATACTGCATTTTAGCATTATTATTTTCACTGTTGCATTCTATGCATACATCCAATTCGGTACAAGGCAAGCAAATTTTCATTGGGTAGAAAAATGGCACTTATACTGTTAGTTAAGATGACAATAATAATGACGTGAAATAATATATTTAAATGTCGATTTTTTTGCAGATAAATAGAAGGCACTTTATTTACCAATATTATTATTGATTATTATGTATTATTTAATCTTATGCATAATATTACACATTATTACAATGATGAGTAACATTTTTATTCAGAACAATGTAAGTCATTGTGTCATTAAAGATAGAGATTTTTTACACTTGTTTCTTTCACTTTCGGTTCTAACAAAATAATAGTAATAACAGTTTTTAAAAGAAAAATGGGACATTTCAACAACACACGTTATCATAATAATTATTATCCAGTGCGTAGGATATAACGTAGAGCAGGACACTTTACATTTCCTCTTTTTGCATGCTAAGTAATATTATTATAAATCATTATTGATTCTTTATTTAAGTTAAATAGACGTTTTAATGATTTAATTTATTTACTCCACTGTGTGAAACATTTAAAAATATCATTGAAAGAATGTTAAGCAATATTCAAACAAAAAAATCTGCATAAACTTCTCGTTCCCTAGATTTATATGTCTTGGGATTAATTACCACATCTCTAATGATTGTAGCACTGTTTTCAGAATGGGTTTTCATAAAAACAGTATATAAATCGACTCATTTATTAGTAACATCATTAGCATCATGTTTTCTAGTTACAAATTTAACGCTATTTTAAAGTTAATTTGGCATCTATCATTTCCTGTTAGAAATAATATTTTTTACTTAAATATTAATCTCAATTTCATAACATCATTTAATACCACTTTGCTCTAAAAGACATGGTAAAGAAGAAAAAATCTGAATATAAATACTTGTGCATAGTCTTCTTAGCATTTCAGCAAAATAATTAGTTTGTCAGTAAATAGCGAAAACATTTATGAAATTAATTGAATAATATACTGATAGTTACAAGTATTTTCTTGCTAGAGCAAAAAACAAAAATGTTTGGAAGCGCTCGGATATACAACTTTTTTTATTATTTAAGTTGTCCAGCGTGTATGGAGCTAACGTAATGTCTACCTTATTGATAACCTACACAACTGTCTTATTTTAAATTACTTACAAAATAATCTTTTCATTAACCCGATCAAGCCGAACACAATGGATAAGGAGTTAATATAAGCAGCTAAATGTACATGAATTACTTTGCAACCTGAAACAAGCCGGCTGAACAAGTCTATTGCTTAATTCGTTTCCATCTCACTCTGTCCCTTTTTAATTATTGACCACCACAACAGTACTTACGTAACAAACGTAAATCATTATGCAATATAATTTAAGTACAACTGTAAATATAAACATATCCAATCCTTAACCTACCCTAATTCAAAGAAATCATTTCAGTATTTTTCTAAAAAAACTACAGACTAAAATATACTAAAATATATACTATTTTTCTTTATTTTATGTAAGACTTTAATTAAACTAATTAAAAATTGTTCACACTTTGTTTCAGATTAGTTAACATTAATGAATACAATCCAGCGTACTAATTAGCAGTGTGGTAGTTGTAGCACCATTCAATTATTTTTAAAACCTTGATTATCTTTTAGTGTTAATTAAAGCTGTCATTGAAAGCATAAGATATTTGACAGGGTCAAAATTACTTAAACGTAGTTGAAGCAAAAAATCCTGATATTTATTGCGCCTTTATATTTGTGTAGCTAAAATTCGTCCCATTACTGATTCTTCTCGATAAAAAGGGATTCTACACAAGCTCGAGAAAAGAGAATGAAAAGGGTAAAATGGAGCAATTCCAATAAAAAAACTTTCCAAATTTCTGACTAGTACGTATCATCATTGATGTTCATATTTTCAGTTTTTTTATTGCAATGAGTCATAGAACTCATATTTGGAACCAACGTATTCAATTTTATTATGGTTTTGAATTTGTTCAGGTTTTCATTTCTTGAATCGAATTGGCAATGCCAATAGCTATTCGAATTTATGATTTTGATCCATATACCATATACATTTTAATGAATTGAATAATTTGAAAATAAATGAATGCGGCTCAATTCGGGAATATACATATAGATTGGAAGATTTTTTCTTTGATTTGAGCCAAGTTATTGTGTAAATATGTGCTTTCGACGCCACACAAGCGGCACCGCATTATTACTTGGATACGTATAACTGTTTTATATAAGGCAAGGTTAAATTAAGAAGGATTAGTAAGAGTAAAAATGCTTTGAAGTTACCAAGGACGTTCAACGGAAAAGAGAAAAACAGATCTTTCACTAGATATATATTATTATTATACAAAGAAGGTATGGCTGTATTAACAATTCGTAATAGTTGTTATTTCGCTATCTTAATACTTTCTAATACAAACATTTATTAAAATTGCTCATGATACAATATTTATTACGACGAAGGATTGAAAAAATTGGGAATCGTTGATATTACGGAGGTAGTCTCCAATGGATTTCGGGTTTATAAGTTGAATTGTCATAAGAGTGTATTACTCATCGTGTAGCTTCTCACACTTCTACTTTGAATGGTGAGCCTGTGAATCAAACAGATATGGTTTATTAAACACTTTATTTCCAAATATGTAAAATTTTAAACTTCTACATTAAATCAAAAATGCTCTTCTCTTTACCTGGAATATGATCATCTCCCCATTTGCACATAATGATATATTCTCCGCGATCCCTCACAACATAATTGACTTGGTAGTTATTATGACCCAGATGTTTAATAAAGACTTCTTCGCATGGTCCCTTGGGTCCGTATACTCCGACAAATACTATGTTATTTCCTGTGAAAGAAATAGAAACCCTCATGTTGACAAATGTATTGTAGAGCTTGTGAAGTAAAACGAAAGGCCAGAGGAGCTTTCTTACCAGCTTCGCTAGCATTAATAGTAAACTGGTTTTGTTTCTGAAGATAAGCTTTTTTCAATCCCATGCCTTTGCAGGTCACTTTGGATGCGTCTGATTTGAATAGGGGAACAACAGGTCCTCGATTATGATGTTTCGATACCTTCTGTACAGTTTCTACAACAACTGAAGAAGTTTCCTGAGAACCACCCTCAGCCAAGTCCTCACCAGCACAGACAACTTTGAAAGGACTTCCAACGATGTGATATCCATTGTACTTTACGCTTATGTAATAGTCTCCAGGCACAAGTGGTGTATAGCGAACCTGGATAATTCAACATTCAAAATGTATTGCTCAAAAATGTAATTAATGGAGTGCGCTTATTTGCACTAAATCAAAACAAAACTGTCGAAAAATGGATGAATTGCATCAATTAGCTATCGATCAATTTAACTTGGCCAAGATTAAAATCACCAGCTAAGCTAGTCAGCTACTATGACAATTACGCCACACCATGACATTATCAAGTTTCTACCTTCCTCTTGACTCTCTTCGTCATCATCTCCATAGTCTCCATATTCCAAAGTGATTTCTTGACAGCTTTTAAACATTTTCTCTCCTAATAGTTCCTACTTGATTTACTCACTATCACATATCCATATTATGCTCACAGAAACTTTGAAGAAACCAGTGAAATAGGATATTATGAGATGATGGGATACGATGCTTTGCAAAAGAACAAAGCGTTCGTCACCGCCGCAGTCACACTTCTTGTCAATGAAGTCAAAGGAGTACGAAGAAGGTGAGAAGAGATGAATGAAAAAGAACAAGAGCGAGTGAAAGAAAAGAACCTTTCCGTCTCATACGTCTGTACAAAAAATCACAGAGCTTTCAAAGAAGCACAAACTAGAGCACGTTTTTTCTAACTCAAAAGCGTTCTTTTAAAAATCTAATGAAAAGAAAATTATTAGAAGAAAGCAATGAAGTTGCTTCTTTTGCTTGTTCTTGTTTCTTTGAAACGCTTTTAATCATTGAAAATTTTTCAAGATCCTTTTTCTTTATTCTTGTTCTGCTTTCAAGATTTTCTATCTGCAATTGGCTATGATTATGATGTTGCTGATGATGATGATGATTTAAAAGCAAAATGAGCAAAAGCGTCATAATCGCCTACCCAAAAAAAAACCAAAGAGCGTACCACAGTACTTTGAGTTAAAAGGAGCCACGGAGCGTTAGCGATTCTTTCGTTAAAAAGAAGGAAAGAAAAAGACGAAGCGCGTG
>JAHZNK010001036.1:0-10820 GCA_027744615.1 Lepidocyrtus cf. nigrosetosus NNG-2020 | reverse complement strand
TTTTGATGCAGTGAGGGTTGTCAATAAAATGTCATGAGGAAAGTACGAAAAATAGTACTTAAAAGACAAAATCTTTGAAAAGACAGATCTAGTTTAAAGCAATAAGTTTGCAGTGCCCAGCCTTAAAAATAGTTGAATGAAAGCACTTTCACTTGAGAAGGATGGAGACAGCAGTTGTTCAACGGAAGGATAATTATAGGCAAACTATAAACAAAATAAAAAGCATCTCAATCGTGGCTGATGTGGTGCAGGACACTGATATGGGCCGCCGATTTCGTATTTATATACTATAATTTGTTAACAAGAAAGTTGATGTAAATTAAAATGTCAACGTCCTCATGGGATCCCTATGGGCCAACTGGAGGGAACATTGCTCATGTACCCTCAAGTGCCAACTCTTCTGTGGCAAGTGGTCATTTTCATCACCAGCATTACATGACGACCTCCACGACAGGTACACCGTCAAGTTCCACGAGTTCAATTGCAAGTAGTAGCAGTAGTAGTGGAAGCTCTAGTTTACCTCCCGGACCTGCTCCTGTACCAAGTAATCCGGTGACATCGACTTCTCATACTTATCCTGTCAGTGGTTTATCCACCTCATATAACAACTCACGGACAAAATCATGGATCTCATGTTACTCCACCATTTACCACTGCTCCTGGTGCACCTGTGATACCATTTCCGTCAGCTCATTCTTCAACAACCACTTCCACACCATCTAGTAATGCATATCCCTTGAAACAACCAGTGCTTGTTCCTGTTCTTCCAGGTACAGCACCGTTGCCACCTCCCCTATTAATGACCAATCCGCCTCCATCAGGGTCAGCACCAATGACTCCTGGGGGACCTGTTCCTCAAACACCGACTGGGCCTCCTGCACCGTTTGCTAATAATGCTACACCTGGAGCTCCAGGACAAGATTTGGATTTGCCCGCTGAATTGGCATCAGTGGGCTGGAGAAAATTTTGGAGTAAGAGGGAAAATAGATTTTACTTTTTCAACATCAACTCAGCCGAGTCTATGTGGGATCTTCCACCCCTTCCAGGACGGCATCCTCCCACTCAGCAACACGGAGCTGTAAGAAGTAGCAATTTTGTTAAAAAGTTTGTTCAATCATGTGACCCAGAAATTTTTAAAATATTTATTAACAAACTGCGTTACGCTTTTTTTATAGTACGATCCGTTAACTGATCCTCTTGGAATAACTTGTGCCAATGGACCTGCAAGTGCTAATAGTAATTTGAAAAGACGAGCATCCTCTGGAGAACAATTGAGTAGCCCTGCCGCAAAAAAGTTTATACTTGCGTAAGTTGTGTCTGTTACTATTCGTGTGGAAGCAGTGAAGCTTTTATTTTAAAATTTTGAATGTCTTTTTTCTAATTGCAAACAGAGGGCCGTGGGATTTGGAAGTTTCTTCGAATGCCTGTTCTGCGGAATCTATTGTACAAAATGCGTATCTTCTTCCCCCACATCCAGAAGTAGAACTCCAACGTGCACAATTAATTGCAAAGCTCAGACAATGTTATCAACAATCATGTCAGTCCCGTGAGGGAATAGACGCGCCTAAAGAGTCTCTTAACAAGTAAGCATTTTGTAAAATATTGGTAAAAGTTTATTACTAGTTAAATCGAAAGGTAGCTCATTTATATTTATCCTAATTAAGGTGGATAATGGAAAGGAAAATATTCGATCTCCGAGGGATTGATCCTGTTTTCCCATCATGTGATTCACCGGATGGAGTAGTTAGCCCAGTTATGTTTAAGGAGATAATGAATGATGTACCAATGAAAGTTGTTAAACCGAGATTTACCGGTGATGCAAGGAAACAGCTTGCAAAATACACTGAATCTTGCAAAAGGATAATCGAAACACGGTAGGTTTTCTTTGTCAAACATTTTAGAATATTGAAATTTTAATATATAATTTTAATCCATGATGATACGATGACGAGTTTGACTGCGAAAACATTCTTCCTTAATATGATCCTTTATAAGTAAAGGTTTTCTTTGCAAATTGGATTTAATGTGGGGAGCTCGTAGTTTAGGATAGAATTGAGGCATTTGTCTGACTTACTTTTAATGATATATTTTGTTTTGTGCTTGTAAATATGGTTCAGATATAAAGTACCTAAGTTTAATTTTGTTCATTTTGTTAAATTCAGTGCAACAACAAGTGAAGCAAGAAAGCTTGTAAAATGGAAAGTTGAAGAAACTGTTTCATGGTTGCAAAAAACGGTTGGTGCGCCATATGAAGCCTTCCAAGAAAGGCTAGCTCATCTCAAGCAAACTTGTCAGCCTCATGTGCATGCCGCAGCAAAGTCATCAGTGGAAGGAATATGTCGAAAAATGAGCGCCCTTGCTAAACAATATGGCCACAGCACGCGTGAAACACATTTGAAATTTTTTAATAATCCTCAAAATGTGAAGCGAAATGAACCGGTAAGAGTGATTGAAAAGTATGAAATAAAATTTTTTATCAGTTATTCATTACTTTTTTGCAATTACAGGAAAAGGGCAGATATCGTTGCCATCCGATATTGTGCGGCGGCTATGTTCTTTCAGAAAAATTGCCCCCTATAGATTACATACCACAACAAGACAAAGACCATGTTCTTCTAAAGTACAAAAATGACATTGTTCGAATATCCCCTCTGTTTCTCCAAAAACTTGTAAGTTGTCGAATATCAAGTTATATAGTCTGAACTATGAATATTATACAGTATGTAGTATTTTTTCTATAAATTGACAATGCCTTTTGATTTGATTAATTGCAGGAGCAATTATACAGGTATAATTGCCTCGATGATCGTAAGTTTGAGTCTTTCCTTGTCCGGTGCTATTGCCTTTTGCGAAGGTACAACTCCTTCTGTGAAGAGTTCACTTCCTCCGCTAACAAGACTCAAAGTAAGTAATACTATTATTACCCACCACTTTAGACAAATATTTTGATTCGAGGTCACTGATTTTGCAATTCATTTTAAACATGTAGGTGTAAGCAAAGATATTTTTGCAATCTCATGTAGTATTTCTAGTTTCTAGATAGTATTTGTGATGATAAAGATGACGAGTATGAGGATCACAATTATTTAAGCTTCTGATGCTGTTTTCTAATTCAAGGGTTTTCTTTGAAGTGAAATTTATATTAGAAGTGTGATTGTATTGATTTAATTGAGGCATTTGTCTGATTTGCTTTTTAGAATTAAAACCAACACATTAATATGCACGCAATAATTCTTTCATCAACAATAATGACTATAATTTGTTGTTTTTCTAGCTGGTACTAAGGAACCCATGTCATTCATTGTATTTGTTCCGGAATGGACGACAGACGATAAGGGGAACAATAGCAGCAATAATGACCCAGTAGATTGTCCCTGGATTAAAAGGCTAGAAAATTCGAGGTGGCAACGCAAATTAGTAAGGATTTTAGCATTTGAGCATGAGTTTCGTCACGCCCGTCAACATCTTATACCAAAGTACGTAAACTTATATTATATCTAATACATATTCCTAATCATTTAACAGTTTATAAAAAATTATATTAGTAATTGTTATGCAATTCTTATTTAATAGGGCTGAAGTGAATGTTCGCGCAACACACAATACAGTTATATTCTGGCTTCAGAACAATGCTGGACATGAAGAATGGAAACCGACAGATGATAAGGTAGAGTCCCTGACAGATGCCTACAGACCAGGACGAGAAAGAGAACGTGATCGTCAGGAGCTGTTAGCACCAGAAAGACAAAACCCACACCAAGCAGATAAGGCCGTCGCTGCGGCAGTGGCAGCTATGAATTCCACCTAGTTGTCATCTACAAACTGAACATTATTTTTCAGTGTAATTCACAAACTATTAAAATTTTGAGTTTGTTAATTGTTATAAAGGTTAAAAAATATTTTCCTTGCCAAATGTTAAATTAATTATGCAAGAATTGGTAAGTAAATCTGAATACTTTCATTAAGGGAAGCCTTGTTTTGTACTTATCAGCTTACATATTTATAATCACAATCATGAAGGATTTAATTCACAGGGCACAATACTTTTATTTTATCAACGATGTTAATTGATATTAATTTAAAAACATTTGCTATGCATTTTTTGCTGTGAACAAATAAAAACTAGTTAAAACTCTACTTAATTTGTTTGATAATATGAAATAGTGAAAATATAATGTATGAAATGATTTGAATCAGTTTATAGCATACCCATTGATCTTATTGTTGAAAAGTATTATGCTGGCGCTTTAAGTATTAGTTTACAATGACCTCAACTTTTGACTTAATTCATCATCTCGAGAAATATTTTATTTTTGACTCTTGATGTTACTCAAATTCATGTTGTATTTATATAATATCTACATGTAATAAATAAACATAAAACAAACGGAATTGTGTAAAAATCTTTTTTCTCACAAGACATCATATTTAAATAACACAGAGTTGCCAAAAGTAAACTGAATCCCGAACAAATATCCGTGATGCACTTAATGTCTTATATGAGATTTAAATGTTTATGGGATATTGGAGGTAGGTGTTCAATTTTATGATAAATATTTGCATATATTTTACTTGCACCAAAAGAACTTGAAATTCCTAGCTATTTACTTTTCTCGCTTCTTTGTCTGTATACGTATTTTCCAATTCGCAAAAGTTCATGACGACTGTTTAGTGTGACCTGGAAAAAAACATGGAAAATGGCAAACAAGTCCATTATAGTTGAAATAAGTAAATGCATTGTCTAGGAATATAAAAGCTGGCCTGGAACAGTTTCCAGAACATTAATCTTGTTAACGTCTGAACCAGTAGATACCAAGCCCTGCACAGAAGACCCTGACTTAAAATAGCTAAAAATGAAGTTTCAGGTATTTTGATTTACTAAAATAGAATTGGTCATTGCAGTTTTCAAACGTGTTTCAAATTATGTACTAACATTAAATTTTTTAAAAGATATTAGTTCTCCAGCTTTTGCTAATTGCATTAGCTGTTGCTGCTAAAAATCAAACAGGGAAGCTTCCCATCGAAAGAAGTTTGGATGGAACACCTGAAGAAGGAGTTTCCCCAGGAGAATTTCCATCATCATCGGAGGAGTCTTCAGATGAATTCTTACAAATTGACCAAACTGACGATAAGAACGAAGACCTTAAAACCGACGAAACCATCAGCTTCGGATGGGGTGGGTATTATGGAAATCGAGGATGGATTCCAGCACTCCCATTCATTTATAATCGCCCCCACTATCATCGGTACCCTCATTATCACCATCATCATCGTTATCCACACTATGGATCACATAAGGGTCATAGAAGACACCGAAATTAACATGTTGATTAATTAATATATTGTCCATCCGTAATCTTTGGGGTAACATGAGAATATAAAACTTATATATTGAGAAATAAAAGAAATACTTGATTTTATTGATAAATGGGTTTGATTTCAAAAATAGATTTTAGAATCATTGGGTTGTTGTTTTCGGGCTTCATTTGACAAAAAATCATACACGTTTTTGAACATTAAAAACATTGAAACAGGTCTTTGTTGTTGCAGGTTGTGGGTGATGCTACAGCTCTGAATAATCAAGAGAAGCATGAAAGAATCGTACAATGTATTGCCTTAATTTGAAAGAAGCTAATAAGACTGTGCACTAATGTCCTACGGCAATTTATTTTATGTCTTGGTCTGTTGCTTGAACAGATATAGGAAGTACTTGATTTCAGCTAAATAAACTTCATTTCATCACCAAGTCGTCAATGAGGTTGCAGACGACGATAAACCTGAAGATGTGTGTGTGTGAATAACAAGAAGATTCGTAGAACAGGACCTACTTATATCATCTTCTCTGTATTCATTTACTAAAAAGAAACCCTTTTTAAGAACGAGTTAAGGTGTATTTTAAGAAGTTCAGACATAAACAGGAGTAGTATTATTATTAAGCAAGATGCATCAGACTCACGTTCATTCCTCATATCATGGAAAATTTAGTTTTTAAACAGTTTTTAATTAACTTAACTATTTCGTCTGCTCTATAGAACAAATCTAGGAATTTTTAAAAATGTGCTATTGCAAAGTTTCCCGGTCCACCGGGGTATTAATTCTAGCCACAGTTCAATTGGTAAGTTAGAGTTTGTAGTACTTTTTTATCAATTTCTCAAGGACTAATTAAATATAATTGGTATAAAGATTTGATTATTTTATTGCAGCTCTCGGCAATATGCACTTTAGTATGGATATTTCTTGGAATTCCAGCTACCTACTTTGGACAGCTTCTACTTCTCATTGTAATAATCTCCACAATTGTAAACTTGCTTATTCCAGGAGTCCTTGTTACATCAATATTGAATAAGGTGACATTTCATAAATTAATCATTTCAGTAATTCTAAATAGTTTCTCTAATAATTGAATGCTGACTATGTTTCTTTTAGGAAAAGGAAAAACGAATTTTATTTTTAAGAGTTTGGCTGAGCTGGGAAGTAGCCTTCATCTTGTATCTGCTTTTATGCGTCGTCTATGTTGCATTATACCAATGGGATTACAGTGATGGTGAAAGCTTCCACATTTTTGCAATCAACGGAATTTCATTCTTCCTTCACTGTTATTTCCTTTATACTGTTTTTGATTTTTATGAGCGGACGCTTTTGGAAAGAGAAACTTCTACGAAGCCCACTACAAATACGGCAATTCCAACGAGAACTGTCATTCATACGGAGATTTAGTTTAAGAAAGTTAATTAAGGTGAAGTAAACAATCCAATCCACAAGGATAAAGGACATGGAATGTATTCATCAAGGATCAAGGAATGTATGAAGCAAGAAACAATTCAGTTTAAAGATTCTTCTCTTCACTGCCCCTTAATGCTATGTTCAGTTAATACTCATTTTAATTTACTAATATGCCCTGTTAGGATAATTTACATTGATTAAGGAATGTATGAATCAAGAAACAATTCAGTTTAAAGATTCTTCTCTTCACTGCCCCTTAATGCTATGTTCAGTTAATACTCATTTTAATTTACTAATATGTCCTGTCTCTCTATTTAATGACACAAAATGGTCAATAATCTATGTTCTCAATATAATTTTATTACATTATGTTTATTTTTAATAGAAGAAATAAAACGCTTTATACTACATGCTAACTACAAAGAATTTTTATCCAAAAATACTCTCATTATTTAAAATCATATGAATTCAATCACACCTGTGTTGAAAATGATTGTAATTTGCAGAGCACTATTTAGTTGTTGTAAATATTTATTCGAGCACATCAGCTAATGGATAAAGATACAGTAAGAACAAATCAAACTGAATTGCAATGCCAAATTAACCTAAGGAATCAACGGAAATAATCTTTACAAATTATATAAACAATAATTGAAGTGGTTATGAACAGATTTTAAAAATTGAGATATTTAGTTCGATGAGTATAGTGTGGTGTGTGCTTAATTACACAATTACATTTTGAAACACATTAGAATCCAACCTTCCCCAATCTAGTGTCAGTCTTAGGATTTGCTGTCACAGTTTGGACAGCTACAATGCACTCATTAATTTTTGTCTGAAGATCGCGTATATCGCAAATAAATAAAAGTCGCAGAATCTTCGCCGCTTGGTTTAAAACGTAGTCCCCACCATCAAAACTCTGATCTACTTCCTGAAACGGGAAGGGGTTTCCAGTTTTTTGCTTATTAGCTCCAGTTTTCACAGCCTCTTTGGAATATCTTGTCTTAATTAAGGTTGCACAAGCCTCCAGAGTTGTAAGATGATTAGAATGCTTGGCAACTTTTAACAAATCCGCAAGTGCGTTTACACCAGTGATGAACTCCAGACTTGAAAAATCCAACTTATCAAAAGGATTTGCAGCTACAATCTTTGGAGCTTGTTTTTGTTCCGATTTAATAATATCAGAATGTGCTTTTGAAAACTTTTCTACATTGTCGCAATACTCATATCTCACTCCAATTCCTAACAGCATATCTGTGATTTCCGAGTTGGAAGCAGTGTTTGCCAACCCTCCAAGTTCTAAATCTGAAAGGTACTTGTTTAAAGCTTGTCGCCAATTTGGGGAGTTGATCTGACGAAGTCCTTCACGCTCCTCTACAGCATAGTGACGAATCTTCTGGTCTTCCAACCAAACTACCAAAGTTCGAAATTTAGATTCATCATCTGGGTTGTAATCCTCCAGTGATGGGTACTCAAGGGCTTTCATTTTTCTTCGAAACATTGCTGTTATTATTGAGTTTTCGATTCCAGTGACCTTCTAGATGCGTATCTACCGAAATCAAAAATATAATTTACGATTAGTATTTGCAAAGAAAATAACTTAATGGATTATTTCTAAGTCATGAAAGTACATTCCTGAAATAAAGCTTACCTCAAATTTGCTGGTTGGAAGCAATTAAAAACTAATCTTTGGAAGAAGTTATCACTTGATAAGTAAATTTTCTTTTGAATACAATTTTTTCTGTGCAAATTTGCTAGAGCAATTGAAATTTGACAAGTCTCGTGTTCTGGCTCTGCTGGTGTTGGAATACGGTGGGGCACTATGCGAAATTTACTTTCGTATTAGGTAGAACATATAGAGGGACAAGGACAACTTTTTCCTTCCAGAATACCTATAACATGTGTGGATATCATTTTTCGTAACAAAACTTGTAGTTAAAATTAGATGATATGAGCCAATGAATTATCATAATAGTTTTAAAAATGTACCTAGCTATTACTCTTCTATGTCTAATTTTCCTTTAAAGCGTCTGACCAATGCACTTTTAGATTTATGCGTCTGACGACGCTGTTTGGAATAACACGTTACATGCATGCAACATTTTTATTAAACTTTTGGTTTTTTTATTGAAAACCAAGACGCACAGTTTATTTTGCACACGTGTGTGATCTAAAAGACGATGAACCATAGAATGTTCATCAAAGGCCTTGAGTTTGACCAAAACTATCCTATCCTGTGATCCTTTTGGGGTTACAACCTACAATAAACTTGTTATATGTAACTGCAGAAGAGGAAATGTAACATCGTAAAACTCATCGCAAAAAGAAAGACAACTTGATTTAAGGTTATGCAGAATAATAGTAAGCAAAAACATTCTCGTTTTGTTGACTTCAATTGACTGAAGCAATACTGAAGCTAACTTATCTTGTCGTCCTGACTGCCACCCGGCGGAGCTCCAAAATAGAATTTGAATTTAAAACTTGAATAATATTGACGTAGCAAAACTGACACTGCAATACAAATAATCTGTTTTGCTACAAAATCGAAAGTTCATTTTACAATCAATCTTTTAAAGATTTTAAGAAAATGATAATGAAAACGCTTTGGGGCACATCGCTCCAATGGGTTTACTGTGTTTTTGGAGTTGAAAATGACGATGACTTGTGTACGAGAATGAGCAACATTGCTCTGATCTTTACTGCTTTAACGGCACTTTATTGCGAATTCGTCCCAGTGCCTTACGGTCGCTATTTAACTGACTCTATTGGACTCACTATCAACGCTAAACTAGGCTGGATTGTAAGTTTTACCCATTCAAAAATAAAATGTTGTCTTTGTTTTCAAATACTTTGATTCGTGCTGCTGATTTTACAGCTGCAAGAATGCATGTCTTTCTTTTTTCCTCTCATTGTGATGAGTCTTACACCCAGTTCCGGTTTGCAAAACTTTGCAAATATTATTCCACTCTTCTTGTTTCTCACGCATTATTTTCACAGGTATTTGTATAATTCGGAGATTTCGGTAAAAATATTCAATGTAGTTTTCTAAATCTATCTTATTTCTCTAAAGGACCTTCATTTTTCCACTGTACATATCTGGAAAAGCCAAACCCCTTCCTTTGCTCACAGTCTCTAGTGCAATTGTCTTTACTTCTTATAATGGATTTTTACAAGGAATGTCCTTGTTAAACGGCATACTGGTGGACGATTCAATCTATGGATTCCCAGGTAAGTAATTGTTCTCTACTTGGAAAACATTGATCTTTCGCATAAGGATTAAGGTAGTGTGCTTCTGATTCAACGATTTTCACATTTGATCAGGCACAATAATATTTATAACTGGAATGGTGATCAATATTCTCCATGATCGGATGCTAATCTCTTTACGGAAAGAAACTAACACAACGCCAGCAGGATTGAATACAGAAAATGAAAGCGATTCCCCGCGACACAGGTACAAAATCCCAAGGGGTGGCCTGTTTGAGTACGTATCAGCTGCAAACTACTTGGGGGAAATAATTGAATGGTGGGGATATGCACTAATCACCAGAAAATATCCACAAGTCGTTTTTGCTCTGTTTACTTCATTATTTCTTGGAATTAGGGCTATGCATCATCATAAGTTCTACAAAGAAATGTTTGGATCAGAATACCCCAGCACAAGAACTGCCGTTATTCCGTTCATTTTATGATTATTTTTATATCTGACTTGATGTTCAAATACCTGTGATTATGATTCACAAGAAAAGAAAGAAGAAATAATTTTTATCGATACTGATACTACACTATATTTATAAGAAAATATATCCATGCGGTAAAATGACATTTGTATTTAAGGTTGTAAAAATAAGAATACTGGAGAAATCCATCGAAATCATTTGCTTTCCAGGCTCTAGCCACAGGATTGTTTTGCATTTTATTTTGGAATGCAGTAATATGTTTAGTATTAATATGTTTAGTATTTATATTAAATATGCCATAATGTTGAGTATTGGTTGGAATTGAACTTTTCATTAACTTTATTTGGAAAATAGCGAGTGTTTTGAATTACATAATGAATTAATAACAATACAACGAAAACTATTTATTAATAGATA
>JAHZNK010001035.1:0-14086 GCA_027744615.1 Lepidocyrtus cf. nigrosetosus NNG-2020 | reverse complement strand
TCTTGTCCTCCTCTTCGTCAAACATTGCAGCTCGTTTCACTCGCAAATTATGCTTTTGAAGGACAGTCTCCCCAGGCAAGAGTTGCCCCTCGTTAGTCACCCCAAGGATCTCAAGAACTAGCCCATGGTTAGTTTTATGATTGCTCATCCACCTGGCTACTGCAGGGAACACATCAAATGTCAGCCAGAAGGATGATGTCCCATTCCGCCGCTTACTCAGAACAACTGTTTTGCTGTCAATGGGATAAGAAATGGGCTCCAGGAGGGAGGGAGCCGATGATTCGTGTTCATCTCCATTTGCGGCTGTTGATGCTGGTTTGGTCACATCGTGCAATAAAATTCGCACTGCTTTCAGCCTCTGATGTTGGTTGTGGAAATTTGTTTCCGTTCCCTCATTATCTCTGGCGGCTTCACTTATTTCGTTTCCTGTAACACTATTGATTTCACTTTTCACTAATAACACATCATCTTCACCATTTAGCTCGTCGTGATTAACTGTAATTTCAAAAGGAACACGGAGCTCTGCTCCAGTCACTTTCTCCGTTTCGGGAATCGTGTCTAAATTGAAATGAATGCGATTCCCATGACCTTTCCAAGGAAATGTAGATTCATCGGGGTTACCTGAATACAAGTTTCAAAAATGCATTTTTGACTTGACCAAATTGAATTTAAGATGGGCTATGCTATTACTGGCTTTAGAGAATGAACAATAGCCAATGTTATTTCTAATTTTACCCCAAAAAGTTTATAATGAAAAGAATGAAATGAATTGATACAAAATATACTTACCCGAATAGTCATTGTGATAAAATGTTCGGACAGTATTCGCCGTCTTTGTATGTCTTCCAGGCAAGTTAAGATTCGTCGTGGGAAGATCCGATCCCGTTTGCTTCTTGTACAAATCCAGTAAATATTTTGGAACTTTAACTTGTCTCTTCTCCATCGGCCTCTTTGCCATCCCAAACAAATTTAAAAATTTACTCTCAAGTCTTTTCAACATTACTGACTCCAACTGCATGTCTGATTGGCTCACTAAACTACAATGTATTGAACTAGTAAAACAACTTAAGATAACTAAAAGGAGGAGAATGGGGAAAACGGAGGAAACTAGGCTGCGGGGGTTAAATCTTTTAATTAGGACTCTTTCAACTCCTCCTCTTCTCCTCTCAATATTATCATTATTATTACTTTTACATCTGTTCCTTCCAAATAATCCAATAAAATCACTATTATTATAAATTGTACTAGAAAATCCACCTAATCCAGCATCACAATTTTCACCCCCATCACCACAGCTTATTCTGTTTGGACGATCATCTTCACATGAACCACGGCTACAATCTCCGTCACACGTCGTTGTCGTCACCAACTCCATATTGTGTTCATAATTGTTATTCAAGAGTGTGAGGTTAACTGCCGTTTGTGTCGTCACCACGACCTCAGCTTGTTCAGCTGAACTTTCCATTGTGAACTGGGAGACGGATTGAAGTCAACAGTTTTAAATGAGTTGACGACGACCAAGAAGAGTCGTCGTAATGAACCGAACCTGTCTGTGCGATATCCTCAGCTCTGAATGAGAGTGGAGGCTATTCTTAACGTTATGTAAAGAGGATGATGTTGGTATTGAACAGAGTGGACAATAATAATTCTAACCAATATTTGTTCACTCTCGAAGAAAAAAAAACTTTTTTCTTAAAAAAATATTCTTGTGCTCAATATATGTCCTGACGAGAGAGCCTGAAAAGAGAAACCTTCCAAGTGAACTGTACTTTTAACACTGCTGCACCACCATTAGTATTCCCTGTATTGTAATAAGTAATGTAATGCTCTTTTTCTCTCTCGAACTAACTCTATGAAAAAGAGATGATGATGATTATGTTGTTGTATGAGAGAATAAGTGAAGAGGCTCTTCTGTTGTATTGTAGAACAATGGAGGAGGAAGCGGATAATACCTGTTAACTATGTGTGGACAAGTAAGGGTACAAAAAGAATGTGATGAAGAGGCACAATAGCATCATATTGTACCTGTTCTTCAAACCAAATCATATAAGCGAGGAAAAACAAGAGGCAAAGAGTAAAGGTAAGTTTGATGAAGTTCTTGTCTCTCACCTCACTCACTCACTCTGCATGCAGCTGCACCCATTTTCTTCTTCATTTCTTATAAGAAAGAGCTTCAAATTTTACTCTAAAGCCTTTTATACACACCTTCTCATATATTCCTCTCTCTTTGAGTTTTGCTGTAGGCTATAAATGTTGTCTTGATGTCTACCAAAAAAGAACTGAATTTTCTGTATGGAAAAATAATCATTATTGTTTCTCTTAATCACATCAAGCATCTTGCACATATATCTGCAAGATGCTTGATGTCATTTTCTTAGTCGTTACGATATGAAAGACATGTCCAGTAGTACTATATTTACTTTAGGCATATGTATATCTAGTCAGGTAGACCATTAAGTGCTTAATGAACGGGCGGAAAGACACGTAGGCATCTAAGCCCTTATAAATTACATCCTCATCATATCCTTAACGCTTCTTCTCGCTACCTTTTCCTGGATAAATATTGCATTACATATATGATCAATAAGGTACACATATTTTCGTATATTGCGCACATAAATGTACAAGTAAAGCAAGAAATTCTCTTTAGTCGCTCATAATTCTTTCTTTCTATTTATGCATTATTTGTCAAAGGGTCCTTTTTCTCTCTTTTCCCCCATTTTATTTCCATTCTCTACCTCCATCACGTAAGCAATGATGTTCTTCCCATTCTTCCCTGGCAATGCTTGTTGAAAAGGAATGCACATTTATTGACAGTTGTCAATTGACTGCGTGTGCCACAATATTTCAAAGATTATAATAAAAAAGGTCCCCACACCATCCACCACCATTCACTATAGCAAAACCAAACCTTTAACTCAATCCTATTGACAAAAGAGAGATATAGATAAATAGAAAACTCACTTTATATAAAGCCTCTCTCCCTCACTTCTTTCTTTTATATATTTTTTCCTACCTGTATTGATTTGATATTATTTTCCTTTTTTCTTTTCCACTTGTACTTCTTTTAACCTGTTCGACATGACATGACATATGCCCGTAATGCTTTTAATGGGATTCAACAAACTACTGTTGTTGGGGAGGAGAGAGAGAAAGAATCTCTTTCTGTTCCTTCTGTACCCATTTGGGAATGAAAAAATTGACAGAAAGAAAACTAGATGGGAAGAATAAGAAGATTGAAAGAGAAACAAGACAACTCCTCTATTGACAGGGACGACGTTTTTCCTTAAAAAATAACTCAACCATGGATAATTTTTTCTTTCTTAACACTGTATATAAGTGAACCTGTGTTTAAGTAAATGTTCGTTTTATATACTTTTATAAATTCATTGTCGTTGTCTTGTCCGCATTAGTAAATAATATTTGAAAAGAAGAAGGTGAAACAAAAAAATAAGAGAGAGAGAAGAATTCCCGTGACTTTGCTAGACAGCTGGGGCTCAGTCGTCCAGAGAGCTCTCCTCTTCCAAAATCTACTCCTTTTTCGGTAACGACCTTAAGAGGAAAAAGTGGAACCTTCTTGAAGCTCTTATGAACTTTTAAAAGTTAAATACAAAAATATATTTTATAAAGAACATATTTTTTTCTTAAGAGGTGTAATAAAATATTTAGGCTTTAACCTTAAGTTTTAAAACTTTTTAAATTTATATATCTCCAAAAGGTATAAAACTATGCGTGGATTAAGATGGATGATGAAAGGAATAGAGAGTGGCCCGGTTTATAAGAAATAAGGAAAGGTATTTTTACTATCTAATCTTTTCTTTTCATGGATGGGACGGGAATTTTTTCACTCTCGTGAGTTTTAAAGCTGACTTATTTCAATAAGTATAAAACACAAATGCGCATCCGCCTTCTTTTTTCTAATGTTGATGCTGTGTAGTTGATCATTTTAAAACGTAACTATGTCAAGTCATCCTCATCGTCGTCGCCATCCTGGCTAAAATGTTTTGAACAAGACGATGATGACTATATAATATATTTTATCCATGAAAGAATTGAAATAATGTATTTACTCTTTAAACAATGGTTAAAGTGTAAAATGTGGATTGTTTTTGGTTAAAGTAGAAAAGTCCTAGTAAATGCCATATTACTAATTCCTTGAATGTGTAACGAGAAGAGCAGACAGGACAACAACAACAACAACAGAACATAAGAAAGGAATTTTGGAGAAATGGGAGACGGAAAGGGACCACTTTTGTTTTTAGAGAGGAGATGAAGCATAATAAGTAAGAACATAAAGTGGAATGATTACGGCTATGACTTTTAACTTTTTACATTTTAATCATGGCTATTTGGCTTGACTTTTCTTGTATTGCTTTTTAAGGTTGGAACATTTGAAAGCGAAGGCAGATTGTAAGCTTTGAGGTACATGAGTTTATATAACGTGTATGATATCTTCAATTGAAGATGAGCGATATGGTTTTTGGTTCATATTAATGGTTATGTAATAATAAATATTTCTTTCTCAACGAGTTTTTTACGTAAGCGAATTAGTAACAGATAAAGGAGGGAGAAAAGTATTAGAGCCAAGATCATGTTTTTGAGGACTTGATTCACGTTTTCAGGTTCAGTACTACAATTTATTACAATATGCTACAAATACTTTTTGTAAAGCTGTAAAGAAGTATATATTGGATTAGTTGTGGGGGAAAGATATTCTGGACCAGGAGGGGAAACTCCGTCCAGCAAAAAAGGTGGAGGAGATAATGATGATAATACTGATGCGGATATGCTACTTTTCTTCATCCACTATTGTTTCCCCTTTCATAGTACCAGTGGGAGTCTTTTATGAAGCAAATGGAGTTGCTCTCTGAAGATGTGATGCGCAGAGCGGACGTCTCTTTAGCATGACTTTATTAAGCTTTTTTGTTTAAGTAATTCAATGACGATGAAGAAGTAGAGAGGAAGATGATGTAAAAGCATAATGGAGAATGGAGATACCAAGATGAAAATGAACGAAGAGGAACGAAAAAACAGTGGGAACAGAGTAAAGGGTCAGGCCACCCAGTTATCTGATGATATGTATTGATGGGTAAAATAAATTCCAGCCCTTTTTTCACAAAAATTGAAATGCGAGCCCACCCAACCTTAACTGCTGCTGGACAACCCACAAAAATATTACGAAACGGAACATTTTGGAGAAAGAAAAAGGAACAATAATCTGTGTAATAATAATAACAATATAAAATATTCTTGTAAAGAATGTAAAGTACAGCTTATAAAAAAGGGAGAAGGATGTAGGTCGTAGGTCAAACTGTCTGCTTACATATTAAAAGATTGTTATGAAAGAACATGTTTTATTCCTTTTGATTTTCATCTTTGGATCAGCATGAAAAAGTAAATAAAAATATTTCGGGGATGCTTTCAAGAAACAGAGAGATTTGTTGTTATTAAAACAATAAATTACGAAAATATGACAGGGGATCTGCTGCCAGCTCTGAATTTTTAACCTTGAATTTATCCATTTTTTTCTCTAAACAAAAATTAGCACAGGAGAAAATTCATAATTTTTATTAATGGCAATAATGCATTTTAAAAACATGATTGGTATCTTAGACGGTGTTCTTTTTAAAAGGAATGCGAGGATTATTTATTGAAAATGCCAAAATAGGAGTTGATTGTCAGAGAAAGATTATCATCCATCATCATCAAACAAAAATCAAGTGAAAATAAATCCGAACAGGTACTTTGCCCTAACATCTGCTGCTTAAATATACTTTATTATTTACACAAATCCCATCAAACTCAACAGGTAATAAATGCCATCAAAGAGTAAAAAGGGTGTCTATTGAGCAGCAGAAAATAATAATTCAATAAGTATTTTCCATGAACATATTTACGCTTTTTATTATTCTTGTGTGAGTCGGAAGAAGGCTTTCCTCTTTCTTCCCTTTTCTCCTTCTTAACTATAAAAACTGAAACATTTTTATTGCATTCTTCTGTTTGAAAGCCCAATGGCTGCAACTCACACACACAATTACATTTTCATCTTTTTTCTTCCGTTAAATGCACTCCTCTCACTCGTCACAGCAGACTTGCTGGCATTTTCATTCTTCTCTGTCTCCCTCTCCTCTCATTCTGTCTCAACCGCTTTTATTCTTGGTCAGAGATTATAATTTTTTTCTTTTTAGATGAAATGGCATGTGTCGAGGCTTGAATAGAATAAGAAAAAAGAGAGAGGAAAGAATGAGAATAAGGAGGAGTAAAGAGAGAGAAGAATTAAGGTTCAAAAAGTCACAGCCAGACAGCTTGGCCCCAGAAGAACCAACTGAAAAAATATAATACAAAAGCCTTCTTTCGCATCACTTAACACATTTTTTTATATTTAAAGCTCAAACTTTACAAAGCAAAAATGCATTACAAATATTAGCTCAGAAGAAACATCATTGTCCGAATCATCACCATCATCATAATAACTATATTTTCTTCCTTTTGCTCACCATCACCTCCACAACAGGCGTTTATTATTCTCCTCACCTTACTCAAACTTCTCTTACTCTTTTTACCTGCAATAATAATAATGCGCATACATAATCATATTCAAATGGTCATTCAAATAACGCTTGTCCCTCTCTTCGTTTTAGCCAGGGTAATTATAATCGCTGCTCTTGTCTTGTAGCACCTTGCTGCATACAACTGTGTGTGATGTGCTTGTTGGTGTGTGCGCTATGGATAATGAAGTGGGCTCTTCTTCATAATCATCATCATGATAAAAATGTTCTTTAAATGCTTCAGGGAAAATAAAAATTCAACTGTACTTATAATAACTCAAGATGATTAAATTTATTTATCGCCTATACTCTCCTGTTTTGCTTTCTGATTAGTTTTTGCAGGTTCGTCCAAAAGAGGAGAAAAAGGAGTTCCATTGAGCAGGTTAATAATTTTATGGATGATTATGATGATGATGGTATTTTACAGGCTAGTCACAAAGTGAAATTAGGTACAGAAGGTAATACAATGATGGCTATAAGGTGTTTCTTTTCTACTGCAAAACAACAGCATTTTGCATCCAGGTATACTTACACTTGTAACAATGTAATGACACTATGCCAATGCCATAAGCCAGAGTGTAATAAAGTTTGAGTATTTTTAAAAATATGTTTCTTTTTCATTCATTCATTCATGATGAGAAAATAAAGTATTTATTCATTTACCCTTTTCCTTAATTCTCCCTCTTTTCTACTTTTCTTTTCGCGTTCGTTATTGTTTGAGTAAAATTTTCAAAATTGTGTATACCTGACAGCATGTCTGTAAGCAATTTAGTCAATTGGATTGAGCAGGTAAAGAAAAGGCTTTGGGAATATGTAATGCAATCAATACACATTGACAATCCTTTTTACATTTTATTTGATAAATACCTGCTGCTGCTGCTATACAAAAAATGGATATTGCTTCAAATGACCCAAGAGAACTTTTTTTGTTAAAATACCTCTTTAAGAACGAATACAGCTACGTGACATATGCTTTGTATGTGCATGTTTCGTCAATATCTATCACAAAAAAGGGTTTATCTTAAAAGGTTACTATTATTCCTAAATATTGAAAAATTCGGCAATTCTCAGTTCAGTCAGACAAAATTTTCAAAAATTCATTCTCAATTATTAATAATAGTTAAGCATACTTCTCTTTTTCTCTTCTCTCAAGTAAAGTAATTTAGCTTCCAAAACTGCTTAAGGAAAACTTTAATGTTTAGGCGAGCTCTCTTAGACTGTGTGCTCTTTCGTACCTATGATGTTGGAATAAATTTGGCTTTGCAGAATAAAATGAAATGCAGCCCAGTGGAGGAGGAGATGTAAAAGTGTGCGTGTTTCTCTCTAATCAACTTTTCTGTTGAGGCTCTCAGTATTTTCTGTAGTAGTATTGATATTGTTATTGTGTTTTTGGTGTAAGAAAAGAGTTCTCTCTTTTATAATAGGTTTCCACTTCATTTCATCATACCTAAAACTTGCCAGACATTGTGGAGATTGCTCTTGCCTGTTGTGTTTGTATGTAGCAGTTTTTCTTTAATAACGAAAAAAATAAGAATGAGAGAAGAGTGAAAAAATTATGCTACACCAGAGGAAAATGAACCTTTTGTAATAAAAATGAGCCATACAACACAGCATCACCTTCAATCCAGTTCTTTTTATAAAGTTTATAAACCGCTGTAGTTTTTGTATTAAAAGGAAAAAAGAAGATTCCACATTTTCATTCTATTCCAAATCATTATCAAACACCCTATTCTTTTTTGACACTATCATAGGTATCAAGGTATCTTTCTTTGGTTATAAAATTACACAAAGTTATAATGTTAGTTAGGTTTTTTATACCTATTAAGCAAGTGAGTAAAAGAGTGCTTGTAAAAATGCATGGAAATTAACTCTTCTTCTCACTCATTTATATTTACTTCTTCACTCAATTCACTTTACTCATTCTCGGCATTCCCTCACCCTCTTCTGAAATGCCAAAAAAGTGCTAAAAGTAAAGGAGAATTGTTAATCAGATACACCTGTGCCGTTTTCATTCTTCTTCATTCACATTATAATAATCATCAATAACAACCAACGCAGCTTTAGTTCATTATACTATTAGCATATTTTTATACAATCCATATATTCCGATTCTTCTTCATCTTTGACTACGCTGCTGATATTTATTCAGTATGCAGAATAGAGAGAGAATTTTTGTAGTAGAATCATTAAAAGGCAAGAAGAAGAAGAGAATTAGGAATATCTTATAAGGGGGAGGAAATAAAGGCTTGGTTTAAAGGATTTTTTGAATGGCATTTTTTTCTTCTCCTTCACCTTCTCCCTCGTTTCTTCTTCTCGTTCAAATCTTTTTCTATCTCACTCACACCATCTTCGTATTTGATTCTCCTTTTGACTGTTTTTGTTGTAGTAAAGTTTAAATTGTTGTGTGAGAGATTTGAATAATGAAAAATGAATTTGTGAGTGGTTTTTGTGGAGTGGAGAAGATAGAATAAGCACAATGACGAATAATAGAAGGATGAGAGTAAGAAGAAGATGATAACAATAATTTGACAATAGTAGAAAAGAGACATGACAAAAGTGGCGATCAACAAACTTGTATTTTGTGTATTTTATTTTCATTTTAACATGTGTATTTATTTAAGGATAAGATGAGAGGATGATGAGAGAATAATGACAAAAGCAGCACTTGTATGGAAGAATAAATAGTAAATTCTGATGATGATGATGATGAGTAAGTAATCATTATTCTCATTCATAATAATGTTTTTATAATGTAATCATGCAAGAGGTTTAAACATCACAAAAGGAAAACTAGCAGAAACGGAGGCTGAGGAGGTTTACAAGATGTACCTGTGCATGTATGTAGTAATTTGTCAACCTGGTGTCCTCTTTCAAAACACGCGAATAGATAGAGATCAAGCTGGTCAAGTCTGCAGCAGCTCACATAATATTATTTTTTACAATCAGGCACAATCCATGTTAATTTTTTGGTATTTGCGAATTTGGCTTCTTTTGGTTGACGTAGGCATGTGTAGTTTTCTGTTTGATGCTGATGAAATCAATATTTTTGTACTAAATATACTGGTTAATTGCAGAAATAACTTGATTTTTAGCACGGAAATGGTGGCGAGTAAAGAGCTAGCTGAAAAGGATAAGCAAGACGGCCAAGTACAGTAGAAATAATAACTCTGTTCCTCTTTGGCTCAGCAATGTGCTGTATAGCCTGCTATGTGCATTTACAAAATTAGTGTAAACAAAAAATCTTCATTGACTTCATTCGAAAAGTAAAAGCACTTTTGGAATTTTCGGCTGTTTGGCTATGCTTATTGTGCAACAAGCAGCTAAAAAGAGGAACAGAGTTATTATTTCTACTGTATGAGATGATCTTGAGTAAAAAGTATTACATAGTTGTGTTAAAAAATAGGGAAAATTTTCGTATAAAAATACGTATGACATACTTGACCATCCTTCCCATTTTTAAAAACATTCTTTCATCCCTGGCTAACGCTAATTAAAATTTATCCAAATTGTACTTGTAAATAGTTTTACCATTTTTATCTTCGCCAATCTACACCTGCATTCCTGAATTTTGTCATAAACACGTAGTGTAAAAAACGACGAAAAACCTGTACGGTTTGAAAAATGAAGTGTTATACGAAAGGGAAGGATTAAATTACATTTTTACATTACATAAAGATGCATTCTCTCACATTTAGAAAAACGTTTTATTTTATTTTTTTTCAAAGCAACCTTTTTTGCAAAATGCATTATCATAGTATGAAAAGAATTATGACCATAACGATTATTATGATTGAAGCTGTTGTGGAATATTATGAAGGATTCGAGTGTTTAAAAATGTGATAAATAGCAAACACGTAAGTAAGCAAAAATTATTAAAAAGCAAACCTTGTTTTTTTTTCAATTCAAGCATGGCATGGACCACCGCCACTGACCCATCCCTCTTTACTAACTATCCCACAAGAAAAAGAAGGGCTTAAAAAGTTTGTCGTGCCAGAATGTCTGGTATGGAAGATGAAATGGCCAAAGGCTGCATTTTTGACGATGAAGAAAGAATATTAAATTAATCGATGAGAAGAAGAAAATAAATAAATCGTGAATGACGAAGGGATGAATGGAAGAAGTTTCACAAGTTGGATAAGATCGTAATAATAATAATCTTTTTTGGTGAATATGATATGATGAATGATTTTGCTTGCAACTAAAAAACTGCTGAATTGAAAAAGATTATGATGATGAGTTAGTTTTTTAGAATAATACATGTCCATTATAATTATCTCTTCATAAATTTTTTATGGGGTCGACTTTGTCTTTTGCGTCAATTTTTTGCTCTGCTCACTCCCTCGCTGCGGTATCTCTCGCCAGTAAACTACGGCGTATTATCTTACTTTTAAAGGAGAAATGAGTCATTGGTAATAATAATACTTGGGTTGAAGAGAAGAAGTCTCTTATTGATTGAGAAAAGTGTAGGATAATAGTGAAAATTATATCGCATCATTTTGTTTTGCAATAGAAGTTTAAATTGTGACCAACAATGTGTTATTTATAAATTTTTATTCAAGATTATTTCAATGTTATTACAATATGATGATGATAGACGTTTTCTTAAGACGCAGATAGTAGATCGATTTTGTTTTATGTTTAAAAGTTAATTGGCTGCGAGATATCTATTTGTTACGGCTGGATGAAAGGTGTCATGTCATTTTGATGTTGCTCCATGCAATAAAACTGGAAGTTTAGACAATAAGATATTATCAATATTGTTGGTGCAATTGCTATATAGTTTTTAGCTTTTTTATGTTTCAAATTAGCTGTGAAATTTGTTAATTCATTCAGGATTTTTTAAAAGAAAAATGCATTCAATTTAAATACTTGTATTGAATTTCAAACTTTATATTAATGTATACTAATTTGATTATTCAATGAGATTCAATATTTATTGTGAGAAAGAAGCAATAAGCCATTTATCCTTGAATGAATTAATAAACACTGACGGTCACCTTTTCAGCAGAACACTTTCATTGCTCAACTCAAATGAGATAAAGTACTTCGCAGTTTTAACAAACAATTCCTTCATTCATAAGATTCATTTTCTTGCGATACTTTGCTTATCATCGCTATTAATCTGCATTTTATTTTTTTGCAATACCCGCGAG
Organism: Lepidocyrtus cf. nigrosetosus NNG-2020; assembly: GCA_027744615.1. Lineage (NCBI taxonomy): Eukaryota > Metazoa > Arthropoda > Collembola > Entomobryomorpha > Entomobryidae > Lepidocyrtus > Lepidocyrtus cf. nigrosetosus NNG-2020. The sequence goes on along the minus strand of JAHZNK010001035.1, from coordinate 2,385 downwards.
CAAAAAGCAAGCTTAAATTACAATATTGCTGCACCTACCACGTTTCATGAATGAAATGACTATCCTATTATTATCTGGAAATTGATTCAAGTCTTGGAGGTGGAACTCCGTGACTAAGAAGTTAAACGGGCAATTTTTGTGTCAATATTTTACGTAATATTATTTTTGTGTAAGTTAATATTACAGCAAAAAATCCCCCCAAATACTGCAAAATTAAATGATTCATTGGATATAAAAATGAAGCAGAAATAAATTCAGAGAATATCGGAATTTTAACCATAGGTTGAATGATACACTGTAAATAAGAATAACAATAATAGGCATTAAGCATTTTTAAAGGGTTTGCTAATTCGCAAATCACTAGCTGGAAGAAAACTAATTTACATTGCGAAAATATTGCCGCAGAGATGCTTCATTCATAGTACGTTTCTGTTCGTATCTCATTCAACTATTCTTTTACTCTCTGCTCTAGTAACCCCCTTTCTCTTCTCTATTTTGGAAATCAGTAACATCTTTAGCAAAACTGCAACTTTAGTGATCGTCCATTCATTTTTCTATTGCCTTAGCTTTTTCTTATTCTCAATCTATGGACGCTTTGCCATCACTATCATCATCATCCACACATTTCATTTCCCATTATATTTCTCTTGTTCTTTTCCCATTCCTTTATCTTCCATTCCTCTACTTCTTCAATGTCCTCTTTCCTTTCGAGCAAAACTCTCTTTGGGACGACAAGGGCGATGGTAAAAGTGGTGGTGGAGCCTTTGCCGCAGAAAAAACTACTCATCTCTCTATTTCATTTTCTTTTATTTTCCTGCTCAGCTTATACACTGCTCTCCTATGTCATCTTCATCCTCCTTCTCTTGATATAGTACCTTGTGCGGTCGACAAACTGCCTTCCTTGCCGCCACTGCTGTTATTTTCCCTCTTTCACTAGAATATATAGTCGATGCTTCAGTTTTCACTCCAATTCTCGATTTTCTAAGCCTTACGATGCCTTGCACTAGTTTAGTATGTCCTTTCTTTAAAAATCGAAGACACTGCCGCTTTCCTTCTATTTTACTGCCTTTGTACTCCGTTCTGACTCCATTCCGACTTTTATTTTTTGCAATGCAATCAAAATCAGTCCAACTTTCTCCCTGCTTCTTCCTTTCCTTTTTTCCTTTGAGCAAAGCATCTCCATCGTTTTCATCATCTCAATTCAAAAGGCACTTCCTGTTTCCTTTTCAAAAGCCAGTTTTACAACTCCAAGCTGCCACTACTGCTACTGCTGTTCTGCTTGTCTTTCTGTCTATTTTAGTGCCAGCAGCAGTATACCATCATCCTCTTCTACTTCTCAAATAATCATCTTTCAACTCATCTGCCGCACAGAACCAAAAACCAAGCAGTTCCATAGGCCTAGAAAGAAAGCCATTCTCAGTTTTGCCTCTTTCCTTATCAACTACCACTATTGCCACTATCTCATCATCATCATCATCGCAGTCTCCATCTTCATCGTCTTTTCCTTTTATGTAATACTTGGTAGGTCCCACTTACCATTATTATGAGAGTGAAAGAGAGTTGTACTATCAACGAAGCAGAAGAGAAAGCATTTCCTTCACACAGAAAACGACACTTCTTTTCTCCCTTTCACTTTGACTCCTTTTTAGCACTACGACTCCAGACTAGCAAGCAACGTCAACACTGCTACTAACAACTAAAACTAACCAAGTTTACTTTCTTTTGCCTCAGCAACATCAACTGATGCGATGTTGAATTTTGTGTGAAACAAAAAGGAAAGAAAAGGAGAGTTCTCATCTTCACTTTTCCGTAAATAAAAATAACAAGAGGGTAAACTAGTAACTACCAACTAGAGTCTCCAACTCACTCGCTGAGAGTTTCGTTTTCTTACTCAATTCAAGTCATTTCTCTCTTTTCTTATTTGCTATCTTGTAAAGAAAAGAAAAAGTTCATTTTCTTTTTCCTCCTTCTTTTTAACAAGAAAGGGAATGAGAGTCTTATTTAAGTCAGTGCAGATAGTTTGTGTTCATTCCTGCTTTATCTATTCAGTTCTTCAGTTCCTTTGCTTTTCTCAAACATAAACATTGTTTCAGTTTCTTTCCTGTCTCTTCTTTCTCGTGTGAGAAAATTATATAAGGAATGATGTCGTTTATTAATATAAATGGGCGGATGAGTACATAATATCCGATCCTATTTCACCAAAATGGAGAATAATAGGGCAAGGGAGTGCCTATAACGGAGATGCCAGAAAACAGGAGAGAACAACGAGAGAAAACTAGACCAACAGTTTTATGATTATTATTATTACATTATTAGAGTCAAGCCAAGGAAGTTTTGCAAAAAAGAGGAAAAAATGGTGCAGTTTTATTTTGTTATAAATGATGA
>JAHZNK010001034.1:0-12384 GCA_027744615.1 Lepidocyrtus cf. nigrosetosus NNG-2020 | reverse complement strand
AGTAGGAGCACGTTAAAACTATAAATTTTACGAGTTGTTCATTTATTACAAAAATCAAGGCTGCTCGTTCATAATTTTAGTACCGTCATCATCAAAAAGGCTTTTTTATTCCTAAAAACTCTGCTTTTGTAGTATTTTTTGTATTCAAATTTGCGCGTTAAGATCCATTTACCTTTAAAAGTAAAATAAGATGAGCTGGTGAAAACGTGTGATTTTTACAAAGCTGAACAGATACAATGCATTTGCCGAGAAAAGAGTGCAAACTGGACGTAAAACATTTTTTTTAAATAAACAAAACTTTAATAGTACAAATCTATGCAGAGTTATGTTATGAATGAAAAAACAAATATCTTTAGCAATATAATCTTCACATTTATCCCAGCATCATCATTTTTTCAGAATTTAATAAATTACTTGAGTATTCCAGTATAAAAAACGGAGACAGGTGTGTAGGAAAAGTAAAAATAAACAAAAATATTTTTACGACGTTTATACAAAAATGAACGTAAAATTAATAAAAAGCTAAAAATGTTTAACCTGTCTGCTATAACTCCTTTCAAATACACGCGTTCCCATCAAATTCGATAAAAAACTGAAAAAGCAGATTATCATTTGTCATTTTCTCTTTCTATTTTCAATAAATGTGAGCTTAAATGAGGCACGAGCTTAATACAAACAATTCGTATCGGGGAAATGAGGCAGATACTCTTTTTTATCAACTTTGTCAAACAATTCTGGAGTCAATACCTTTGTAAGTTAAGCACGTAATCGAAGGCATATTTCATGTAGACAATTGCGCAATTTTTTTTGTTAAAAATCCTTTTTTACTTAAAACCCATTATAAAATTCTCTCTTTTCAGAATTTCCACTTTCCTTGGTAAAAAAAGTTAAAAAATTGTTAATTTTTGACCAACTGGTCTCTCTATTGAATAGTCGGTTAATGGATAAACCGTTGATGATTACGGCTTTCATCTTTCATAGAAAATCAAGGGAAAAGGGATAAAAAGGAACTAATCTGTTGGAAAAGGATTTTAGATTTTCGTATATTTGGAATAATTTCCTTTTTTTCTTCCGCGAATCTTTTTCGTGTTTACAAGGTTTGGATTTTTATTGAAAAAGTAATTTTTTCTTTAGGCACGTGCATTTCATTTTGGCAGATGTTTTTCACATAAATTTGGAAAAAGCTGGAGGAATAGAGATAAAGAGGGTCCCTCAATCAACCCAAAAATTTACTATTGTAAAAACAAGTGAATCGAGGAGGGCTTTTACGCATTTCTCTCTCTCTCTCTCTCTTGTTAGTATAGCCAAAAGGGAAAAAATGGTTACAGACGCCTCAACCACTTTCCTTTAATGTAGAAACGAGAAGGACAAAAGAGTTGGAGAGAAAAACAAGGGTCATTTTACCGTTTTTAACAAAATTTTATATTTTTGATTATTCACAGAATATCGAGCTCATGCATGAAAAAATTTTGTGGAATGTACAATTTTTTGAATTTGATTATTTTTTGTAACGATTTGAAAATCATGCATTTGAATGGATTTACATGTGAATGGAAAGTACGAGTGGGGCAACAAAAAACTTGAAAAAGTATTTCTTGATTGGGGATGACGTCACATTGGAAAAATTTGGAAAAACAAAAAAATATCTGCCCTGAAGGTAGCTTCCTTGAAAAATATGAAAATGTAAAAGAATACATTGTAAAGCTACCGCTATAGTGGACCTTGCTTATAGTGGACAATTAGTTAAATTTCAACTGCTTTTATAACGTATTTTTTAGGTTTGTTATAACGAAGTTTACATACATTTAATAAAGCGATGATAAAATACTCTGAAATACCCCAAACTTTTTTCATTTGATGTGATAACAATAAAACTCTGGGGTTTTTAGGTTGGTCGTCTGTCGAAAACATTTTATCGATTGTTCTTTAAATGTCAACTTATGCATGCGTGTGTATGAAAAGTAACCTTTTTTCTCCAATGAAGATTAACATTCTAAACTTAAAATTAAACCTTTTCCACTAAAATTATTCATGTTTTTTCATTATTCCTACAAAAGAGAATTACATCTCTGGGATTTTTCCAAAATAAAAGGTTTTTTCTCTAAAAAAGGGATCAACTGTTTAAAATTCATCCCCACTTTACATATTTAGGGAAAATCAGAGCAGATGTTCAATGAAATCCAAGGGTGTTTCTTTATTGTAACAAAATCGTAACTCTTCCACTCTCTCAAATCCTTTGTTCTCAATTTTTTTCGGCTACAGCACTTTCATTCATCACAATTAAAACCCGGGTTTTTAATAATTCATAAAAAATAGTACGTTTTTTGTTTTCAATTGTAATAAAAAAGTTAATTAGATGGTTGGATAATTGGACAGAGACATTTTAATTACTCTTTCTTTAATTACGTAATTTTCCATTTTTACACAATTGAAACATTGAAAGAAAAAGAATTTATTTTTACGACAATAATCATCCTCGTTGTTTATCTATTTATCGCTTTGTAATTAAAATATCCTTGTTAAGTGGGGAAAAGTGGGAGGAGTTGATAAAGAAAAAGCCGGACTGCTTTTCCCACCGATTATTATTCAAGACGACAAGGGCTCGTTAAAAACATTGTAAATTAAAAGCTCTAATTACCGTCTTTGTTTCTCAAAAAGGGAAATTTTATTCCCTATAACTTTTTATTCAAAATTAACAAGACAGTTATTCATCAACGTGCTATTCCCACTTTTAGTGTAACCAATTATTACGTAATTCTTTGATGAGTGATAGATAATGAGTAAGCAATTTTTATTCCCTCCTCCTTTTTTATACTGTTATACTATACTGCAAAATATAGACGCCACAAAAATTTATATTTTTCTCCATCAAATTACTCAACATTGTCACTGTCATTCATTAAAAGTATAATTTCATAATTTTATAAAAAAAAGAAAATATAACTTTATCTTATTTTTGCTTTTAATTTTACAACTTTTTATATATACATAAGGATGCATTATTTAACAGGAAATTAAATAAACTAGCAATTTGCAACAATTAAAATAAACATTGGCTTGTTTGACAGTTAAACTTCGGTATAGCGAACTGGAATAAAAATTTTCGTAACTATTTGTCAAAGAAAGGTCTTTACAGAGGAGTTGAATGTAAACAAAGTGTCTCTTTGGCTAATGTACGGCTGATGAAAATTCAAGTTTCATATTTCAACTTTTCAGTAAGTGCAGCAACAGACATAAACAACAGAGTTTTCAGGGAAAAGGTGAGCTTTTACAGTATCATTTTTCCTTTTGTGTCCTCTTCTATTACTACTGTAAATGTCATCTCCGATCACGTTTCAATTTTCCGTTTTTCTCCACATTTCAGGTAAACTTTAAGGAAATATGCCTCTATTTTTATTTTGTTATTTCCCTACAAAAATATGAATTCTGTCAACAAAAAATGGTACGTTATACACAAGTTCCACTACTTGTCCACTACAAAGAAGGTTCGTTACAACAGAGTATCCCTGTACACCTGTCCAGCTCTTTTTCTTCACTAAAGTAGTTGCAAAAACTAAGGAAAGAGTTGAAGTAATAATGATATTAATTCAGAATAAAACGTGAAGAGACCAATTGGAAATGTTGAATTTTATTTTCTCGTAGAAAGCGTTGACTTTTGCAGAAGTTGTTATCAAGAAAGGCCTGGCAAAGAGTTGTAGGGAAAAGAATGTATTTTTATCTGATGGAATCTAAACTAATAAATTGAAAGGCACATAGTTTTACAAGTTTCCTTCTTTCATCATCGAATATTATTAAAAGAGAATTTTTGAGAAACCTTTCCACTTTATTATCGATCCCTTTTAAAAACATTGTTTTGGAACATGTAAAGAAATAACAAAATTTTATGCTTATTTCCCTGTCTTTCTCTAGATAATCTAAGCTTTTCATGTGATTGCTGGACACAAGTTGAGAAGTCAATTGGAGGACAAAAAATCAGGGTACATTCCGCTATAGTGAACATTCCTGGTAGTGGACGTAAATAGTTGAATTTTAAACTCCGTTTTTATATATCTAGGTTTGTTATAGCGGTGTTTATAATCGTATAAGGATTTACCAATCAACTTTTGGTTAATTGCGCAGGTAAATAAGTAGCCATTGGGAAAAAGTAGGGTTTTTCTAAGGGCAAGAGACACGCATGCAATGAAGTCAATTACATTTTGTAGAAAATTTAAGCATTTCGCTGGTGAATGTTTTGATTCATTACTCGTTATTATTACGATGATGAAAAGTGGATTTTCTCCTAGAAAAGTGTCCATTTGAGCAAAAGGTTTTTAATACAATTTTCTCCGTGGCATGCACCTTTTCTCTATGCCTATTTTATTTTTAGAATTTGAGAGAAAAGGACTAATGGCGTTTTAGCTACTACTTCAACCAAGTAATCAGTAATCAAGGGAAAATAAAGAGAAAGTTGAGAAATTAATCGAACAAATAGTTTCCATTTCATCAGTTCTTCAAATTTTCTTCAACTTACAAATTACTCTCCTTTTTCCTACATTAGGACCAGTCCATAAAGTACATCATCTTCTGAAGCCATTGGATACTCTTTATGTATATCATAGTGACAGGAAGAAAATCAATTTCCGCAAGTAACATCATTCACGAACAGCCCCGTTTTTCAGTTTTGTTACGTAAAAGAATGACATCCACGTAAAATCGCAGTCAAATGCGATGTTCTTTCATGTTCTATGAATATTCTAAGATTTAAGTAGCTTTTTTATATGGAATGGTTGAAAGCATGCAATACTTATTGTAGGACTTGTTACTTTAGCTGATTAAAGAAAAAGGTTGAGGTTTGATGACAATAAGACAGTATTTTTTAAACTTGCGGCCTACTTGACCACAACTTCTGTCCCTAACTTTCAAATTGCTTCAAATATACGAAATTGCATGCAAAAGAATCTAATAATTTGACTGTACTTCCGCACAGAACAAAATACATTTTTAAATCAAAATCCTTTGTTTAAACAAATTAAAACGAGTTTCTAATAAAAATCAAGCCATACTCAATAATGGATTGTATGATAATTGAACTTGGAAGCATTTGCAATAAAAATTGTAACTGCTGCAATGTACGCACATGTTCTCATTGTCTGTTTAATTTTAATAAAACTCCGTCCACCGCACACAGCCACGTTTTCATTCAGTCGCAGAACAGAAGGAAATAAAACCTGAAAAGGAAAAAAAATGGGAAAAAGGAAAAAAGTTTCATTCATTTTTTCCATTTCTATGAATATTATTCAAAATATTAAAATCTGGCATTAGATTATGTTTTTATTATTTCCTATACAATTTTTTGGGAAAAAAAGGGGATTTTGAAAATCTCATCCAGAAATCAATATTTTTCTATTACGATCATTGATTAAGCCCTGAAGGATGAGACGTATGCGAGGTTTAAATAAAATCGGGTTTTCCAAAAAATAACATTCTTTTTCCCTATTTACTTATCGGAACGAATTGGGGCTGAAAAAAAAGTAAAATAGATCAAATTTTTGACGGGTTTAATACCATCATTATTAGAAAAAAGGGTAAAAAATGTACAAATTTTTAACAAATCTGGATTTTCTACAAAAGTGTGAGGGTACGAAGGAAAAAGAGTTTACAACATAATGACAAAGTTAATTACGAAAAAGGGTGGTGGCACTGGATGATGTCAACGTATAGGTACACACGGATCAATATTTTTTGTTACAAATTTCCTTTAAAAACTGGAAAGCGGTAGCATTTCAAACAAATGCAGTTTTTTCTATAGAAAAATAATTCAATCCTTTAACTAGCGTCTGTTGAGCGTGTGCGACTGTGTAAAAAAGAAAAAGAAGTTAACAAAAGAATATTAAAACCCATTGCCCACGGTTTAATAGGTCAATGAGCAATGAAATCTGGAGTTTCTTTAATGTAGATTTATCACAAGGCTGTTATTAAACCGTTTATCTGATTTTTTCAACCTAGTATCTATGCAGGCTTGCTGTCTTTTATTTTAAACTTGGGAAAGCAATCGCAAAAAAAGTAAATTTTGAGTAATGTTTCCTGATAATTCTTTTGTAAGTTTGCGCTATTTATAAAAAGGACATAAATAGTGTGGAGTGTTTTTAATACGTCTTTAAAAATAGACTTCTTTTCATGTTTTTTCATAATCCTATTGAAGGTTCCACAGTAAAAAAGCCGCTTTAAGTTTCTTTACCGGCGAATTATTTTATAACGAACAAAAATTGTACGTTATATGCAGTTTATAAAACTACTTGTCCACTATAAAGAAGTTTCGCTATAGCAGAGTTTATTTTTTGAAACGTTGATGACAATTTTGATGATTTAATGATTTCGTGAGATGGGAGCATTAGGATTATTAAAAATGAAAAATTTTCCCTTCAATGTCATTTCAACTAAATGCGCACTACGCATTGCGTTCTTTACATTGAAAACAGCAAAAAAATTTGTCTTAAAAATAATCCTCCTTTTTTCTTTTAACTCTGGCATTATCATTTAAAAAATTCACAATAATCCAGGTGGGCACATGATTTAAAGAGGTTTTTCATACAAAATCTAAAAACTCCTGGAAACACAGAAAAAACGGGGAAAACCTTCCAAAGTAGAAATTGAAGTTAATACTGGCATGTTATCCTCATTCCATTTATTCGCAATTTCTTGCAGCAGCCATTCAGCCATCATCTACTCACATGTAAATAAAAATCTTGATGATGGCGGTGGTGATTGCGATGAAAATAAACCATTCAGTGTGTTATAGTGCATTAAGGTATATAAAAGTGTATAGGTATAAACTTACCAAGTTGAAAGGGGGGTAAAAAAAGACTTTTTCAATTGCGAGTGTTGCCAGAGTAGTACATCAATGGTTGTGACGCTGACAAATCCCATGCCATTTTTCTGTCTGTCTCAAAAAGCGAACCTTTTCCTTCCTTTCCAGTATTCACCAAAAAAAAGTTGTAGAAATGGGAAAAAGAAGTTGTAGGCGACGACCCTGTCCTTTTATAAAAATGTTCCTTGTTCAATTCCTCTCCCTCATTTTCTATCATTCATTTCTCCAATTCCCCTTCTTTAAAACCCAACCAAATCAACTGTAAACATATAGTGTGCTCATCATCTTGTAGATTCTTTCTTCCATGAATGTTTTAGCAATGAGATTGCCGCATATTTTTTGAAATGTGGAGAAAGGAGAGAGAGAGAAGAGAAGTGGACAGAATAAATTACATGGCGTATTAGCTTTTTCTAATTCAACTTCCATCCTTAGTCATTGTCCAGTTACGCAACTTTTTTCAGCGTTGATGGGAATACATGGCTTCTCTTTTTCCTACAAAACAGCACTGGTTGTACATATGGGGTCATCCATAAATTACGTAACGGCAATAAGGAAAAGCATCCAGCACTATTTGAATCCGTATATCCCATCAATAGTGACAAGGAATTAAAATATCGTAATTTCGTATTAGCTTTTTCTAATTCAACTTCCATCCTTAGTCATTGTCCAGTTACGCAACTTTTTTCAGCGTTGATGGGAATACATGGCTTCTCTTTTTCCTACAAAACAGCACTGGTTTCTGGCATGCATAATATATCAGGGGAAATGAATAGAGAATGGCAGAGACAAGTTGCCTTATTCAAAATTCAAATGGATAGAAATCCTAGAAAATGCTCTCTTCTTATCCCTCTTCTCTAATTTTTGATATGCTCAAAAAATTATTCAATCCTGTCCAGTGATAATGACAATGATAAGTAGTGATGAAAGAGTTTGAAGGCGATAATAACAAAAAAGCCGTACATATGGGGTCATCCATAAATTACGTAACGGCAATAAGGAAAAGCATCCAGCACTATTTGAATCCGTATATCCCATCAATAGTGACAAGGAATTAAAATATCGTAATTTATGGACAACCCCTAACGGAGTAAATGTAAGCTTTGATTGAATTGAATTAAATCCAGTATGAATGGTGACAAAAGTGATAAAAATGCGTTTTTATGCAAAAAATGAGTTAACGGCAAGAAAAAGAAATTCGACATTGAACAACTGGGCTTTATTGAAAATTTTGTTAGGCTTCTATCATCCTCCTCCCGTTTTTTATGTCGTGTTATCATCTCAAAATTTCTGCATCCGCAGTATCGATAGTGGTAGCATCAATCATCCCTGAAGAAACCGGCTAGAGACCCGAAGGGAAGGCCACTTGAAACAGCTCTTGGCCACAACAACATTTAAACCCTTCGAAAATCTCTACCCGTTTCATATAAATATTTTTTCTATTATATAACAGACTTCGTTTCGGAAAAAAATTCTTGCGGAAACATCATCGAATCACTGTTTTTTCTTCACTACACTATTCATTTTTATAATACTTACACAACTTGTAATACTTAAGAGCTTATCATTTACACATCTTTCAAGGAACATAGATTAGGGGTGTACATACGATTTAAAATTAAAACCTCCTCTTCTCTTGTAGTCCTCTCCCCGTAATACTATTCTTATTCCTTAGCCTATTGATTACCAAATACAGTTTTCTCGTTTAAGTACAATTTTAATACCCATTTTTTAAAAACATTTTCACAGTTAAGTCTAGAAAATTACAAGATAATACCTCCCATTTTTCACGAGAGACAAGAGAAAATTAAAAACAAACAAAACAATCAGTCGTGTAAAAACACTATTTTTTCCCTAAGAATAATAATACTCAATATTCAGAATTGTTTAATTATTTTTAGAAATTATACCAGCTTATAAATAAAGCATGTATTTTACCAGTTTACCATTCAATACGATAAAAATATTGCATAACCTAAGCCTCGTCAAAATGTCAAATTCTGGCACGTCTAAAAAACGGGGAAAAACAGGGGAGAAAATGAAAGTTTTTTGTTTAAACACACTCCATGATAAAATATAATTATAGAATAATACACGGGTTTAGGGAACGGGTTTGGAAGTAATTGGGAAGTCGTAGTAGTGCACAAGTGGTTATTTCTCAAGTTGAAAGTTAGGTGAAGGAGGAGTCCTAAAATTATTTCTCAAATACAAAGTTATTTAACGATGATGACATCAACTCAACAAAAAAATTGTAATTTCTGAGTTTCATTAACTCTCGCATTCTTTAGTGATAATGGGGATTGTGTGCAGAGAACAATTTTTTCAAGTCCTATTATGCAACTTTACAAAAAATTGTTTTAATTGCGTAATCGGGAATTATCAATGTTTCTATTTTGTTTGCTCAATGAATTGGAAAAGGATATTTCATAATAAAAAATACTACGCTTAAGTTTAGCAAACATTAAATAACGATTCTAGCGAGTTAAACAAAGCTTAATCAAACAATGGCTAAATTTAAAATTGAACACACAAAACTCTTGCGTTTTAATTGGTGGAAAATGAATCCATAAATTGGTTTAGTAAAAAAGAGAAAATAATTATGATTCATTGATTGGACTTAATTAAAGTAACAAACTTGAGAAATAATGTGTTGATTGGTAAATACACTTTGTCTCATTAAAAGCTTTAATGAAAACGATTCCAGGAATAATATTTGAAAATTGAGAGAAAGTGAGAAAAAATGAAATAGCTTCCTCCTCCATTAACGTCTCCTTTTTACGGCTTCTGTTGTGTTTACACATTTTCTCCCAATTAATTGGGTAAAATGATTTAAGGATAAAAATTTTTGGTGATTGTTCATCAGCTAGGAATTTTCGTTGCAATCAGGTGGGGTTGTGTGTTTATTTCCAGTGAGATCCGCAGCAGTGTACACATTTTATTCATCATCATCAACAACAGCCTAACGCTTAAAATGCAAAAGCAAACATTTGAAGTGTATATATATCTCATTATTAAAAATTCTAATTATTACCTCAACATAAAATATTTTAATTAAACAGCTGACTTCATTAGAGGAAAAGATACTCAAAGCTATTAGTTTTCACCGTAAACTCAAACTATTTTTATATGAGGTTAGTTTTAAAAAGCAAAACGTTTATTTATCCCGGCTAAAGTTATATAAAACTATGTTTTTTAAATAGATTATTGACGGGAAGAAAGTGCTGTAATTGTCTCGCCTGTACTTTCTTCATTCTTAAGAAATTGCATAGAGTTCCGTTTTAAAATCTATGATCAGTACGTTTCTTTTATAAATATATATTTTTATACAGTTAAATAAGGCGTCAGTGTAGTTCAGCGTGTCTCCTTTCACGCCACAGCCTTTTTAAGTTTTGTTTAAGAAATAGAAGAGATTGTGTTTCATAAAGCAACTATGGTACTTGCTGGTTTTAACTTTTTTCACACATTCACTCAATTTCAAACTAAAATCCTGGCGTGTTAAAACTAAACAGAAATCAAATACGCTCACGACAACATAGCACGCATACGTTATAATATCGCCTAATTAGTGTAGTTCTCGTATGTCGGCCATACTCCGTGTAATAATATCTGTTAAATCCTACAATATTCTCAACAATAAATACTATTTTATATTTTTTATTTTCAAGGCAACCTTTAATTTGAACAGTCAGATTGTTTTTCACATTTTATTTAAATATTAAGGAAAAAACTGCTACAGCAACGTTATTATCGGCAACAGATAAGATCTTATCATTGGATAAGATATTCACTCATTAAAGTTTTTAAAAAATATTCGCAAACTTATAAATTACAAAAGGCATAAAAGGTTTGTCTGTTTTTTGTGTTGCTGTAGCCTCTCCCTGGCCGTACAGAATACCTGAAAACAAATCCTCCACAATTTTTCAGAGAGAAAGGTTTTCCTCTCGAGAAATAACTATTTTTTATAAATATATTGGATGGATGGATTGTGAGTTAATTACTAATTATACAAAGCCTGTTATAAAATTTAAGAAAGATCTTAATCTAATTCGCATAGTCTGTTGTGGAGGTTCACATTAAAAAACAAAGCGTTTTAAATCTCACCATATTTAAAGAGGACAATAGAATTATGCAAGAGTTGTATATCCTTATACCTATCTAAAATCTTTTTAAAACTCCGTTTTGTTTTGTAGTACGTTCTTGTAAATTAATGAATACCCTTTTTCATACCTTAACTAACGTCTAACTTAGAGATTTTTGTTATTATTTAATTATTATCCCGACTGGACAGATTCACAAGTGATTATAAGTGAGTAACACAGCTATACACAGAGATAGAGATTTTTCCGGAATATTTTCCCTATTAATAATAAAATAGAGTACACCTGCGTTTACTGATGATGACGATGATGAGAATTTATCTCTTCAATTACATCAGGTCAAAAAGATTAGTTTTTGTAAAAGGAATGAATGAGGTAGTTATACACTGCTGGAATCCACATATTAGGGACTGTCCATAAATCATGCCACGTTGTCTGTAATAACAGTGGTGCATAATGTCCAGGGGTCCTAGACCTCTTCCCCTATGACATAATTTACGAACAGCCCCTGATTTTTCCTTTTTGTCTCCTGTTTAAAAAAGGAAGAAAGCAATTTGTAGGAAATAAAAGGACAAGGACTTGACGTTTTCATAATGGATAGGAAAGAAAAAAGACAATCAATCAGAATGACTGAGAAAGTCTCCGTCCAAAAAGTCAAATTAATTGTGGTTGCTATTTACCATTCACATACACATTCTTACTAGTCTATTTTTTTACAAAAGATCTAAAAAATCCTTCAGACTATTCCCTTACAAAATACTTTTCAGAGAGGGGAAAAGAGTTTAGGCGGAATCTTCATTAAGACATTTAACTTTCATTCTTCTGCTTTAACACGGGGAAAACAACTTCAAAATCTTCACATTTTTATCAAGCACCACCTGAGTTGTAATTCATTTGCTGATATAAAAAACACGACTTAATACCAAACGGGTTTACTATTCACGTGATATGTTACGACCTACTTGCTATACTTAATAACTTTACATAAACAAATTTACAGAACAGATAAAGAAACCGGAAGTTACAACAAGGCAATACCAAGACGTTTAAAATCTTAAAATTATGTGTTTTGTTGGAAAAAGCACACTTGTTTTTACATTTTGTAATTTAAGTACTCCTATACAATATAAAACAAGTGCGGTAAATTTTTGTTTTATAAACTCAAAAATAACTTTTCAGTTGACCAGAACTGTTTGAGTTTTGTAATTGTAACTTTTTTGTAGTATTTCTCCAACTCAAACCGTGTTCGCTGCACCAAAACCTCAAAGGAGAATAAATTTTCAACAACAACAATGTAACAATGTAACAATTTTGGGTTTAAGGTACATAGCTTAGCAACCTTCTTGAAAATGTAGTACTGCGATGCTGCTATGTATATAAAAAATGGACAGAGTTTTTGTTTTTGATTGAATTTTTAAAAGAAAAATGGTTAAAGTAAGAAGA
>JAHZNK010001033.1:0-10436 GCA_027744615.1 Lepidocyrtus cf. nigrosetosus NNG-2020 | reverse complement strand
CTCATGTCCAAAAGCCGAACCCCGTTTGCTGCAGTCCAACCGGTTTTAGTAAGCCTAATATTAATCAAATTAAAATCTTTGGTGAAGAAATCATTTTAAAGCTTGTTAAAATCATTATCATTAGTCGGCACTTTCTTGACAAGAAGACGTAAAGGAGGTTTTGTAAGAATTGCTAAGTTTACTGAATCCCAGAAATCTTCTTCCGGAAAGTATCTTAGCATATCGATTTTCTCCAGTTTAGCGTTAATAATACCGTAAAAACTTCGAGCGTGGTAAGAACATTCACCTTTCAGTATAAAATCACGTGTAATTCCACGTTGACATATGGTAATTTCCACCCGTATGGATTTAATTAACTAAATGCAGAAACTTGTTTGGATTGTTTTTATAAATATTCGTAAAACAAAAGATGTGTAAAAAGCTCAACTCAATCAGCCTTTTTCAAAGCATGATCATTATTCTGCTTTTAATTAAAACTGATATTTAAAAATATAAAAGTAATTAGCAAACATAGCTGGCAAGGGATTTGTAAATATAGGTGAAATAAAGATCAGAGGCTGAAAAATACTGTTTTAATAATCGTCAGGAAAGGATACTGCAAAATTCTGTAATTTAGATTTTTGTCGTATGGAAATAATTACTTTGAAAACAATATGGATCTTTCCTTTTGTTATCCATGCCATTAGCACGATTAGTTTCTCACGGGCTTAAGAGAAAGTATCGTTCAACAATGAAATGCAAAACCTGGCAAGAGGCTCGTAAGCAGATATTTCCATGTATTTTCATCGCATAGAGAAACCACAAAGCCCTGCAGGTGTTAGCTGAGATATCGTTACAAAAAAGGAAACTTTTCTGTGTCACGCTCAGGAGAAGGTTGGTTAAAAGCATCTTTGAATTGGGAAATGATAATTTTCCAAATCTAAAATTTTGGGAATTAATGAATCTCAAACATCGGTCGTTCTAGTGGAAAACCCGAAATAATGATGTCCAAGGAAATTTTTATTTCCCAGATGCTCTTCATTTGTACTAAAACCACTTACATGGCTGCCGGGCTGTGTAGTTGGGAGGTGACCACGAATGCCGTTTCCATTAACTAAATTAAGTGTAGGTGGGATATCATTTTGACGGGGTAAAGCTGAATGATGAAATGAAGTGTAGAGAGTTGTTGAGATTAAACCACTGTTGCTGAAAATCCCGGATGAAGATCCATCATGAGAAAAACGGTAATAACTATTTCCACCGTTTCTACTTTCCGTGTTCCGGGAAGAGTCATAGTAGTGTTTCATTGCTGCAGCAGAGTCTGGTGGAGAACTTGTGTGAAGAGTTAAAGTGGTTAGAGTGCGATCTTGGTCAGTTTCATCTAATAGATCGTCATCAAATGGATCGTGCCATGCAAACTCGTCTACACCTGAGCTGGGGAAGGAATAGCTGCTATCGTCTACTGGCGAATTTGAGTCAATTACTGCGGCACATATTTCCTCCATTTCTTGATTCCGCTCGTTTTCCATTTCTTCTAGCCTATTTTGCGAAAATGTTTTGATGATTCGTTTGCAGATTTAATGAGAAGTTAACACGAATTTATGACACGATTTTAAAAATTATATCTAATGCGTATTTAATAGATGAAGGTTTTAAAGCTTACCTTCGCCTTTGCTTGTAAATAAAGCACAAAACAAGCCCATTCACGGCAAACAACGCAATCATTACACAAATCGGAATAAGGACATCTATTAAAGAGATTAAAACTGTGTAGGCGGAATTGTTTTCATCGCAGAAATGATTGTCAAATCAAATTATGAACTAATTCAAGTTACTCGTTTTTAATAAAATGACAATATTTATACCTACCTGAAACTATGTCGTCGTCTTTTGAAATTTTGCGTCTAACGGGCCAAAGAGAAGGATTTTTTATAAGTATTTGCGCAATCGACAAATTTCCGGTAACGCTTTCTTCATTTCCCCGAATATCTGCAATAAGCAAGCGAATTTAGCATGCAAGTTCATAACAAACTTGAATAAGGACAAGACAAAAACTTTCAGTATATTGTGAAGCTCAATAAGTGAAAGTCTATAAATACCTTGGCAGTGTAATGCGGTTTCCCCTTCCCAAGTGTGCTCCAAGGGATTGCAATATAGCCACCTATCCCTCTTCAAAGTATCGGAGTATAAATGACCAAGATCACAGAGAATGTAGGCGTGCGTGGCATTTCGAAATACGATGTATGAATTAGCTGGTAGAGCTGGATCCCTGCATCCTAGAACTAAAAGGATTTTAATTAAAACTTAAGTATCCTTTTTAGTTTCTCGATTCATCACTACAGTTATTATCATTGAAATTATTGTGTTGAGTAGTAAATCTATTTTGTTGTCAATTCTAGATAGGAACGTTCCAGGAAACAACTCGAAAGCAACTATTGTGTAGGAGGATGCTTTTGTGACTGTTATTTCGTAACTAGGTATATTAAAAAGTTATCATCTTTCCCAAGTTAAGTACGCATTACACATAAATGACGATTGTTTACTCTTCTTAAAGTTGCCGAAATAGGCTGTGCCTACAGCACAGGTTGAATTATTTGAACGTGATTCATGAAACTACGCGATGTATGATTCTATGCACGCACTGTTTGTCTATATGTCCATTTGGAACATTTTTTAAAAAATTATCACTTGATGACAACTAATAAGAGAAGTCAAATGCATTCGTCTAATATCCAAAGAGAAATGAAAACCAATGTAGTGAATACGACATACATGAGAAAAATGTTGATTTGACAAAAATAAAAATATACCTCTGTAGTAGATTAAAAACCCTCGCTTTGGATATGCCAGCCGACTTTTCGGAATGAGCGTCACATTGAGTTGATGGCTTTCAGATAAAACAGCGACGGCAGAAGAGTGATCACCGCAGGTACTTAAAAGCTTTGAGTGCTCTTCGCTAGCTACCAACTCGTCTCGGCAAATTGATTTTTCTTGGCCTGTAAGAAATGAAGCAGAAGGAAATGAAAGTCTGCAGTGAAGACGAGTATGACATAAATAATCACAAATGTAAGTTGTACGTATTAATTTAATGTCAATATTTTCCTGCGAAAGAACCCTGTTAAGAATAACAAGGTTCCTTAAATCCAGTATACTTTGCTTGTATCATTGTAATTAGTAAGTTTATTTACAACGGAATATATTTTTCAGATGACCTCATGACCTGACAAATAAACAATTCTTTGATCTAACAACGACGCCATTTCTACCGCAGCATTATACTAGTCTTCTTGTAGGATTTTCTAAGAACCACTCAGTTTGTCTTGTTAGAAAAATCTGTTTTGACTTCCAGAATCTTCTTTACGTTCAAAAGTGGGTACCGTAATCATGGACAAAACAAAAACTGCTGACGCATGAAGAACTAAAATGACTTTTTCAATACATTTCCTTTGCTATAATTATTTATTGATTTTTGAATACAATACATTTCCTACTTAATTAACAAAAACAATCCCACCTTCTTGTCAATCTGGAAAAAGTAGGATGATGATGAAGTAAACAACTTAGATAATGGAAAGGGAAAAACTATCTTTGACAAAAGTACAATAAAACTTTGGAATTCATGAGAGCTCCCTCGAGGAAAATTCGGAGTTGATACCTATTTCTTCCATCTACTTTCTTAAGAAATAGAAACTACAATATTGCACGAGAATGCGGGGGTTCTACTGTGTTGAAAATGATTAAAATGTACGACAGATAAAAAGGAATTCAGAATTATGTAAAATATCAGATCGGAAATAGTTAAAAAAAAGTTACTCTTTCTTACCTCGTAGAGAAATGTCGAAGAAAACTAATAGAATCTTTTGCTGTGGAACATGAAGTCTCCATTGGCAAGGGTGATCTCCGGGATATAAATCAGGATAGCCAGGGTTGTGAAGAAAACCTTCATTTGCCGGCGTCACGTCCACGTTACATTTTGAATGGACGATTTCTGTAAGAATTAATTAAGTATTATTTTGCTTTCTTCCGAGTAGTTTAACTACTTTAATAGTGTACCTAATTGCAATAATTTTCGTATGGAGATTACATTTTACTAGTTTTCTCTAGTTAAAAAAGAGCAAAGCTCAAACGGTTAAGCATACCCGAGAGGATTAAGCAGTTTTGACAGCATTTGCCTTAACATTTATGTACGATCGATCACGTTAGGATGTATAACAGGTCCCCTGCCTACTAATTTTGTAAATGGTCATTAAAAGTTCTGTTTTAATATTTATAATTTTCAGTTTTCTTCACGAACTTAAGGTAAAAAAGCAATGACCGCATTTTCATAGGTGGTTTGAAACTGGAAGGCTTAACTTATTTAACAAATATTTGACTAAAGCAAAGTTTCTGCAATGCAGACTGTAAAGGAGAAAAAGGAGCAAAAAAGTTGCAGTATCTTTTACCTAAAGCTCGTCGCGAATATTTGGCAAGAATTCAACTTGAACGTGGGTAAGTTGAGAATTTAGTGAACCTTGGCGTTCTGTTTTTGAGAGGAGAACCTTTGCCAAAATCACTTTTTATCTCTTATTAAAACCTAAGAACCCTAAGCAAAAGAATGTACCCTTTTTAGAATAATTTGTGCAAAAGGTATCATTGTTACTAGTTGACAAGGACAAAAACCTGAATAGGTATAGCAAAAAATATCAAATCGATCCTGAAAGTTTCAAAGATGACTTTATATATAACAGTAGCGATTTCATCATGATCCTTATAATTAAATATCATTGTTGAATATCTGTCTGTGCAGTCCCAGCTCATTTATGTTAATAATTGGAAGAGATTTGAGAGAAAAGTCAAAAAGGGACACCCAAGCAAGGCTTGAATCGCAGTTGAGTCATTTCAAAAAAGTTATGATTCCGTTCTTTTCATTATAATTTTGTCTCGTTCAAAATTATTTGATTCATCTCTCTCGGGTTGGCAGACACACGTGTCAATAAAATGCAGTAGTCTTACTTGCTATATACCAGCTTTTACGTATTGTCATAATTTAACAAAGGACATAAAAGTATAGGAAACCAATCTTCATTAAATTTTTTGTCGAAAGCAATGTTTTATATCCTTTTTGGTTCAAAACTTTTGATTTCTGTAGAACAACTGTATTCTCTACTGGATAACTGCATTTTACATGTTGATTTTGATAATCCCAAAAATGCTTTGATGATGAGTGAAGCGCGGTGGCAATAACAAAAATGCGCTTTCTTATTTATATTTTTAGTGTGTTCGTCCACAAATAAAAATTGTCAATAGAAAACAATAAAATTTTATGATGATATCATTTCTCAAACAGTCGTTTCTACTGCTTACTCAATCTATAAAAAAAATCACCCCCCATTTTTACAAAACTGTAGGGTTTCCTCAAAGGACTCGTGAAAACTACGATTCATAAGGAACACAAAACCACGCAAACTTCATAACAATCATCCATTCCTGCTCTGTATTATTTTTGGAATGCCTAGTTCAATATCTGTCAGCATACAGTGATGGGGGAGGCATGCTTGGTAATAGACAAAGCGAGATTATGAACTTGGTAGGGTTTCTATGAGGTTTGCGTAGAGTTAGAAGATTGTTGACTGACATTCTGATCCAAATGTTGACTTTATATAAGATAAATTTAGATTTTCTTATGAGCTGATGTCATTTTCTACGGGTTGATGGACTTGACTTTCACACTGGTTGAATTATTTAGGTATTAAAATGTTACCTAACTAGTACAAAAATAGCAAAAAATTTAGATAGGTTGGGTATATAAAATATTTAATTCTTTAAAGAACTTTTTTCAAGTGCCCCCATTTCGTGATTTAAGAAGCACATAAAAACCAGCAGCTGAAGAAGAACAGAGAATTGAGATGCATGAGAAGGGAAGCACAAAGGAAAGAGATGCCATTAAAAACCGTTTGTCATCGGAACGAAATGATGTAACTAAAGTAAGACGCTTCCAGTAAAACCCTTCGTTTGTTATAATGCCGGAAACGTAGTAANCACAAAGGAAAGAGATGCCATTAAAAACCGTTTGTCATCGGAACGAAATGATGTAACTAAAGTAAGACGCTTCCAGTAAAACCCTTCGTTTGTTATAATGCCGGAAACGTAGTAAAATTCACGGAATAAATGGGTAACCCTATTGTAGTGTTGTCTCATGGTATTGTTTTGTGTCTCTGGAGAATTTTGTTGAAAATTGAGAGTTGTGTTCCACACGAAAAAACTTTTAAAGGAAATATTTAACATACTCTACTTATTTTTTCTTTTCATGTGGCCACAGTTTTTCATAAAACCCTGAGAGTTTACCCAACATTATGCTCATGGAGGTTAGAGGAACTTGCTACATAGACTTGAAAAGAAAAGAATTTTTTTTTGCTTTAAAAGAACTACTTTTGTACTTAACTGTGTAATTTTGTAGTTATTTAGATTAACATGTAGACTTTGAATTCTATATTTTGATAAAGTAGCTGGCAAAAGGATTGGACAGCCATGCTTAAATAAAAAAGTATGATTATAAAAAACTTGAGTAAAAATTTTAGGCTATTGACAAATATGTAACAGAAAATTGCAAATAATTCAAAGAAATGTGGGGAAATAACATTTTAATTGCACCCGGAACTAATATAAGCAGAATCCCAACCTATATTTTATTTCCCAATCAGCTTTCTTGGAAAAGAAGGAAAAGAAAAACATGGAAGGCATATATGTTTCGTAATATTTTAAAATATTTGCATTTTTGCCATGTGACCAGTCCCTCCAATGATTTGGATAATAAGCTTTGAGTAATAGTAACTAAAAACTAATTAACCGAATAATTATAAAAATGAAAGTTTACTTAATACTTGGCGGGGTTATGTAATAGATCATTTATAGAACATTATGCAGCATCCAATTAAATTATATTTACAACGAATTTATTGCTCAAAAACGTGCTCGTGCTGGAAAATTGTTACTTACGAGTAATTTATTTCAATTACCTGAGTTTGAGTCATAGCACAAGTATTTTACTGTAATTTTTCCTTCAGGTAACAAGTGACAGAGTTTGGTGACATCAGGATCTGGTTGCTTTCCCCGTAGAAGATCCACAGTACATTTGTTTCTTCCGCTGCATCTGCAAGTCAAAATAAGTTTATTTATACACAATAAAATTAATTCAAAGATGAAATACAAGAAGGTTATTATTCTCCAATGTGCTTTTTGAATTCAAGGTTAGTTATAATTCAATTTCAGAACACTACAAACAACTTTAGTCTAAATGTTGTTAAAATTGTTATGCTATGCTCATCACAACTACTTTTTAGCATGTTTTTATATAATTCGATAAGTAAAACCTGTATAAAACTTTAAAAGCAGGATATCATGAAATTGAAATGTTTTTCTAAGATAAAACATCCCTACAATAGGGACAAATTACGTTGTTCAAAAATGAATCATATCGCGTGTGTTAGAAAAATAGATTTAAAATGAAAAACAAGTTGAAGTGCTGTTGAAGACACTTTACAACTACACTTTACAACAATAAAAATGCAAATATATACTAAACAAATCTAGATCGTGTGTACATTTTTTTTAGATATGACAAATAAATATGAGACGAAGGAAACATTTTTTATGTCACTTCAGCAATTCATTGCCTATGTATTAGTATATATTACATGCAAAAAGAAAGCAAAAATAAGTTTTAGTTTGAAAGGGGAGAGATTGTTCTACTGAATTTGACAGGATACAAGGGAAACGGTTTTTAGAGTGAATTTATTTTGCATTTTGAATGCTCATTTTTTTTAGTAAAGTGTGTGATCTCAGTTTATACAAATTGTAGTGGCTCCAGATGGTTCAGTGAATAGATAGAATTTTAAACATCAACCAGAGCAGAAAAGAGATTTCATCCTTATTTTTGGAACATTTCTCTCAATGATACATTCTTGTCACATTCTCACAAAGTACCTTTTCCCTTTAATTTGTTTACGAATGCCTTTGAGAAGCATTGATATCAGAAAACGTTGAGTTCGTTAAGTAATAAAACAGCAACTGTTTCACAGGACTGTACCCTTTCATTTTATCTAAGGTATTGTACTACTACTTTTTCTTTCCTACAGTTATAATTATTTCGTTATAAGTCCATTCAAGTTTGTGTTTTTGTTAAAGAAATGTAGGGGACCGGTATCTCAAATAAAAAGAGCCCATTCATATATATCAACAAAAGGACTGTTGATCCATCAGATTATAATCGAAAGTTTTTTATTCAACCTATTACAGTACAACCTAGTAGCACGAACTTTGTAAATGCTATGATCTTTCGATTGATTTGATACTTTTAATAATATGTATGTATATCTAATTTATTTTTACGATCAACCCATGATTTTATCATTTGTATCCTTTTTATGTGTGAATTACCTGATGCACGAGGGTGCTATTTTTTATGTTCTTTTTCTGACCAGATACAATCCTATCATCTCATTAAAAGGGTTTGAGTGAAAGTGAAACAGTCTGTGGGCACGAGATCTTTATCTAAGATTTGCCTTCTAAATTGTAAAGGTTACACCCGAAGATTTTATTTATGTAGTATGTGAATTTTCCTATTTTTCCCTATGCCTTTTACTGAAATCTTATTATAAAGGTTGTGCCAGTCAATTAGTTATATTCCCAAAAGGTATTATTCAATATAATGCTTAGAAAAAAAGGGAATCCGTCGCGGCGTTCCGCTCATATTTAATATTTGCTGAGTCAATATTTGATAAGCTATATGTATTTAAGATGGTCAATGTTTCGTTTCTCACAGTTCTTTTCATTTTTTGAAATCACAATAATTAAATGATTTCATAAAACCACCTAATTTAGATTTGTTGAGCAGTTGCATGATTTCTAGTTATAATTTTAATGCGTGCAAATTCTCTTTATTCTCTGAAGTCTACAAATTAAATTCCACGAATCTCTGGTGAAACACACGATTCTCTCATTAGTCTATTTATTCGACCATATAACACAAATGAAGAGCCTTTTAATTACATAAGGGGAATATTCTCAATCTAATGAAAATCATTAAAGTTGATAAAGATATGAGATGTGGAGAACAAAGGTGAACTTTATTCAAATTTGCCCTGAGCTTTTCCCTTTCTACGCTTTACTCTTTGACAGAATGATAAATAGAGTTTTTGCTTTCTGCTTTTAAAATTGGCTTTTGACTATTGATTTGTTAAAACCGGAGCTTCCAATTCATCAACCATTTCAACATTTCATCAAATGAACTTACCTTTGATTAAAATACGTTCTGAGATCCTTGAAATGCCAGGGAGGTTTTATACGATTGGGATCTGTTGTAAAAGTCGCACTAGTGCTACTCAGAGCCTGATACGACCAGCATTCTCCAACTGCGAGACCTTGATTGATAAAATAAGACGAGTCGCTTCTGCTTTCTCTAGATTTAGACGCAAGATGTTCGTTATCACTATAGCTGACAGGGATCTTTCCTGTCTTTCTCTCGATATTAAAGCTGGAAACACTTGGCGTAACATAAAAACTTGAGTGAATGTTGTTTACACTGGATCCTATCTGGAACAAAGGTTCTTTCCAAATTGTGTCTTTATCCAGAAAGTTCATTTGGTACGGTGGCATTTCCATGACGCGAGAACCAGTAAAGTTAAACCCATCTTCGGCTGGAAACACGGGTGGTGTAGTGAATTTACTAAATCTTTGCTGGAAGGAAAGAAATGGTCTTTTTCCTTCATATGTGGAAATATGAGATGGATGCCAATGTGGAGCGTTCACGTGAACTGGATGTGGAAGGTTTTCGTTTATAATATCATGGACGAATTTTATGTCGAGGTCCCACAACCTGTCGATCAAAATCATACATCTTTTAGATGTTTACGGGCGGGTAATTATGCCAGATTCTGTAGCACATTTTACTGCAAAATATGGTGGTGACAGCAAAAACACAGAATAATGTTTATATAATATTTAGTAATGTTGATTTTTGTCTATTTATTTATTCTGTTATCTATAATTGTATAAGGTTAGGTTTATATTAATGCAGTTATATTGCAAGCAAGACCACCAGCTTGCTGAGACAGAGATGTTTACTAAAACATTGCTAAAATTATTGTTGTTTTAGGATTCATTGTTTATTTTCTCAATTGAAGTACCGCTATAGGTACGCCACTTATTCTCATGAGAAGAAAATCTATTATCCATGAACGAACTATAAAGTCGAGCATGCAAGGAAATAAATGTTGAGTAAATAGGTTATGATAATAATAATACTCACGAAATAGCCTTGATATTTTTGGAAGGAGGAAGATTGTCAGCCGCATGTTGGTTGGGTTCATCTTGGCTGGTTTTCTGATTTGGGAAAGGGTGAATAGGTTGGGAACTTGGAACAGCGGCGGCAATTTGCTGTTCTTCATCGATTACGTATCTTGCTTGTACAACGACAATTC
>JAHZNK010001032.1:0-12322 GCA_027744615.1 Lepidocyrtus cf. nigrosetosus NNG-2020 | reverse complement strand
AATTAATTGAATATATTTCATTGTTATCTTACAATCCTCTCTTTTTCAAAAATTAATTTATTCTTCTCCGCAATGATACTTTCAAATTCTTCTCGTTCCTGCTCGATGCAATTGAGAGAAGCTTGAAGCACGTCACCAGTTTTGATGTTCACTGACTTTGCAGCAGCCCCTCCAACTTCTGAAAAACAAAAACATTAATATTTATCCTATTAGTACATTGACTTGCTTTAACTATATTAGTTGCATGATTATTAAATAAGACTTATGAAGTCACCCTTACTTTTTCCAATTAAACCTCCAGAAGTATTCGTCATCGTCATTCCACAATTTCGCAAGCTTTTCCTTTGTTGCTGCTGGACTTTTCTTACATTTGGTCCAACGTTCTCTCTAGTAAGATCGGATTTTGTTCTCTGCATTGACTTCCCAGCAGTTGCTGATGGAGGTGGAGGAGGTGCAGATTCTTCTCTACTGTACAATATCCGTTGCAAAGTTCTCACTTGCTTGTTGAGTCCATCAATCGTCTTCTGAAATTCCTTTTCCTTCTCTTGAGACATATTCTGTTCTTTAGGTAATTGCTTTGGCTTGCTTGGCGATCTAGTCTGTTAAACAAACAAGTATCATGGAGTTAGTTTCCTACTGTGCTTATTAAGATTATTAAGTAAACACTTTGCTTCTTACCCTGGAAGCAAGTTTATTCTGTAACAGGAGAATCTCCTTTCGCAATTCCAATATCTGATGAGATTTCAATTCAGAGTCTTCTCGAAGCATTTTCAATTCAACTCTGTTGTGCTGTATTGGACTCGAAGGTGGACTAGAAGGTTGATTTGTCACCAGACGATTCAATTTCAGCGTTGCCACTTCTGTCTTTAGAGAGTTGATGACGTCTTGAAATTTTGCTTCCTTCTCTTGAGATTCATTCTAAAACCGAAGGACAGAATCAAAGAAAACTTAAAAGTATTCCAAAACAAACTAATACATTTTATGCATCAAATTCATAACAGATTATGTGGGAAGGAAATTAATTAACTTTCAATGAATTATACACGGTTTATTGTGCCATGCATTCAAGCTTTTGTTGAAACCTTGCTTTGGGGTGACAAAACATAAAGCACACACCTGTGCATTGATTACTATATACTCTTATACGATTTTTGTATAAAATTCCATATATTTCAGGCAAGCTAACGCTAAGCTATTGTTATGATAAATGCTATTTGATTTTGATTTGACCCTGAGCAAAAAGTGACTGAACTTAATTCAATGAGACATGACACCAAATCGAATTATTTTTCAGGTTTTTAATATTAACGGAAACCTGCAAGTTTATTGTCTTTGAAAATGCACTTGAATAGATATCACTCCTTTTTATACCAAAACTCTCAAAAAATCTTCCACACTCGTCAATCACTTTATGCAAAAAAATTCCACGAAACAGCAATAATTACTTACGTGAGGATGAAAAGAATAAGGTCAATTGGCAAATATAAAAGAAGACGTTTTCTAAAAGATTGCGCAAAAGTTGTGAAGTACGTAGGTGGAAATGCAAAACTTCCTCTTTTCATACCTTCCTCGAAATACTTGCAAAGTACAAGTTTGTCATTTAACAAACGGGAGGAGGAAAAGCAGGTAACAAGTTTTCCTTTCCTCCGTCACATTACCGAAAAAGCCGTAGATAATAGAAGTATCGTTGTTTTTTTATTTTTAACTTTACATCTAACTCAAGTTTCAAGGAATTTGAACAGGATATTTTCCAGTAGGAGTTTATCTCTGGAAAGGTCTGCACGCACGTCTTTGCTTATAGACAAACTGGGGAAAGTGAAAGGGACGTTGGAGCAATAGCTAAACAATTGTTCATTTCAAGAGCCATTTGAGATTCAGTAAGGAATCCTTTGGTTTATATTTGCATTGTTGCAATAAACTAACTCAAAAGTCTAAAATGAATACAAAATAAGCAAGTCAAAAAAGAAGGCTTCCTTTACCAGTCTTTACAATTTATATGGAGTAGGAGCAAACACTCAAAAATACATTATAAAAACTCCTCTTCTGGTTCAAGTGTATTTTTTGCCAAATACAAAGACTCCATATTTTTTGTAAACTCAATTCTGCCTAGATAAATATTTTAATGAATTATTCAAGAGTTTAAATTAAATCGCTGCAGTGGCAAACAAGTACTCAAACGAACGAAGGGTAATGATGACGATCCTGTTACAAAAGTACAAAAACTAAAAGCATAAAGAACTTCATTATTTCCTAATCTTTCCGTGTAAATCTTTACGTAAATGACGCAGAGTACAGGTGTGTCAGAGACTTTACAACAATAGTTGCACATCAACAGCAGAAACGTTTTATTTCCCAATTTCAAATCCAGTACAATCCAAAATTGACTAAGCAATCATCACTCTTTAAAATTAATAAACATCCTCACATTTTGTTACCAACGTTTAATTAGTTGCCTTATAAAATTGTCCTAGCCTGATTCCCTGATTCTATAGTTTGTCTAGTCTGTGTGTTATAAAACAATTTAATAACCAAAAATTTGTTTCGTGTGGATTGTCCACTTTTGCATTTAGAAATGGGACTCTCGCGTTGCCCCGATTCAACCAAGTCTGAAAAATGGATCTTTATCATGCTGGAATTGGGATTAATTTGTCTAGTAACTGTAGCTGGGTACCCTTCGGATGATCAATTAAGGTATAAAAAGTCCTATGCAGGGTACAAGCTTCTAAGAACAAAGCCGATATCTTACGATAATGCTCCAGCTCTGCAGGGTTTGGACGATCTTTATGGTAAAGATACATATATATTTAAATCTCAATTATTTTGCATAGCAAAAATAAAGAAGTGAGTTTAGCATAAATTTCCTGATTAATCTAAGGAATTAACTTTTGGACATATCCACTTGAAAACCGAAGCCTTGATATATTCACTTCTCCAAAGCAGTTGCCCTACGTAAAACATGTTCTGCAAGATCTGGGCTTGGATCACGATGTTATATTTCATGACGCAGAAGAAGTGATGCGCCAAGAACAACAGCCTAGCACTCCAGAAGCCCAAGAACTAGTATGGGATAGCTTGAAAGACGAAGACGCTTCCAGTTTAAACCAAACTGAAGACATTTTTCCAGGAATTGGAACTACGAGAACAGCAATCTCCACCCCTGACTTCTTTACTAGATATCAACGTTATGGCGGTAAGTGATAGATCCGATAATTATACGTTATGTAAAGATATTAAAAAGATGGAAAATTGAATGTTACATTTTTATTCTCCAGCTATAATGAAGTTTGCCGGTGACCTAGCTAGAGAACATTCTTCAATAGCTAGTTTCCAAACTATTGGAAAATCTTATGAGGGAAGAGATATCGGAATAATGAAAATATCTACTGGTGGAAGCGAATCAAAACCAGGAATATTTATTGATGGAGGGATGCACGCAAGAGAATGGGTTTCACCATCCACAGCCGCCTATATCATGTACAGACTTCTCAAAGATCCAAACTATGCTTCACTAACGGAAATGTTTGATTGGTATATTGTGCCAGTGGTTAATGTGGACGGCTATGAATGTGAGATTTAAGATTCCTTTGCTATTTACTCTAATTTTGAAACTGAAACTAAACTTGCCAGTATAGTATAATGCCACAAAGATATATTAATCAATGTGCAACAATTTTTTGCTTTAGATACTCATACAACTGATCGTTACTGGCGAAAGACACGCTCCCGAAATAATAATGGCTGTTATGGGTAAAGTTGAATAAACAATATTTAAAAATTAACGCTCGCATTTTTCCAAAAATATACAACCCTTCATATGTTTTTCCAAATTATTTTAATTACAGTGTTGACCCAAATCGTAACTTTGCCTTCCACTGGGCCGAGTCTGGAAGCTCTGGAAAGCCTTGCTCAGACATTTACCACGGACCCAAAGCGTTTTCTGAAGTTGAAACGCAAGCCCTTGCGCGTACCCTGCTGTACCTGAAGAATCAAGTCAAGCTCTACTTAACGTTCCATGCATACTCCCAAATGTGGTTGGTTCCTTGGGGATATGTGAAAAATCAGAAACCAAGTGACTATAATGAACTTATGCGTTTAGCCCAGTTTGGAAAATCAGCACTAGAGAAAACATACGGAACTAGGTATAGTTTAGGAACTGCTCCGGATCTATTATATCCTGCAGCGGGAGGAAGTGATGATTGGGCAAAAGGAGGTACGTAGATCTTGGCTGAAATAGCACCTATCCAATTTAAATCAAATCCATGTTTTACGTAATACAATTTGCCATTTCTTGTCTTATTTAATTTCGTAGTTGCTGGAATACCCTATTCATACTGTTTGGAACTTCGTGACAAAGGAAGATATGGATTTGCCCTACCACCAAATCAAATTAAAGCTACTGGAGAAGAAACATTTAATGGAGTTGTTGCCCTAGCCCAAGAACTTTACAGAACTCTTAAACGAAACGCCAGAGCAAAAAAAGCTTTGGAAAGCTAAGCTACAAAGATAACGTAAATTTTAAAACTGAGCCCTGATAAACCAAATATTTACTGCACTAGCGATTAATGCGACATTAAAATGGAAGAAGTCTTGTAGTTTTAAATTATCTTAACCCAATCACCACAGCTACCATCAATTGATTTGCTAAATGCTAATAAGAATAATTTATTTTTTCTCGCAATTTCTCTTACCTTGGCTTCCTTTAGCTGCTTCCACAATTTTTCATTGTCCTTGGTAAACGCATCCAGAAGCGTTTCTTGTCTCGCAACCATCGTATTCAATTTCTCAATAGTTTTCAAAGCTTCTGTAGCCACGATCGTATCCATTTTCTCTTTTTTGTTTTTACTGGTGTTGTGCTGGTGGTGGTGGGTGCGATCGCGATGTCTGGGACTGTTGTTTTCATCATTTCTTGGAATTTTATAGCCTTCTCCACCCCCTCTTGTTGATAAATTATTCTGTTATTTTTTAAGTTAATTAAATTAAAGCAAATAAAGATCCTCATAAATCTTTTTCTTTATGTTATATAAACGTTAAATAGCATTTTGCATCCTGAAATTACCGGAATGTCACCAGCAGCAAAGGAATCATTGGATTTTCCCGGACTATTTGTAACAGTTCTCGGGCTCCGCATTCTCCGGTTCCTTCCTTTATTCAATGCATTTGCATCCCTTTCAGCGTGTCGACCAGACATAGTTGCGGTAGAAGAAGCTGTAGTTCTGGCAGACTGACTTTGAGGATTAATCTGTTGCTGGAAACCGTGAGCAGACTGGGATCCAAGTCTAGATGAGTTTTTAGGATTAGAAGTCATCGGTCTGGTCCTTGAACTGCTTCCGTCCGCATCTCCACTATGATACATCTGAGATTTATTGTTTGGAGGAGGCACTAATGTAGGTTGAGAGGGTGCAGGTACTGTAGCCTTTAGAACCGGAGGTTTGATGACAGGAGAATGAACTAGAACAGGCACAGAAGATTGAGCAGGAAGAGGATTCGTTTGAGTTGACGTTTTAATGGGAGAAAGCAAAACGGTATCAGGAATGGTTTTAACAGGATCTGGATTTGAATAGTTTGATAATTGCGGAACAGATGAGATATCACTTCTAAAAGATTCGTCAACAGCGGTAGCACGACTTAAACTTCTTTCAAATTCTTCGTATTCTTTCAAAACGTCTTCAACTGACCTTTGCCCTCCTTGTAATGCTGCAACAGAATTAATTGCATTTTCTTCTTGTTCGCTTTCAAGGTCTTCAGTTGTTGACTGTAAATTATTGCTGTTGCCTCCAGCAACACCCAAATTAACCGAAAATGACATATCAGCTCCATCAATAATTTTTTGAATAGAAGCAATTTCAGAAGAGAATGACCGTTGAGATAAATCTTCTTCTCCATTAGCGTTCCCTCCAGCTTTCTTTGACTTCCTGGGCACTAATTGCTCTGAATCCAAAGGAAGTTGAGCAATTAACTGGTCAATGTCAATGTTATCATTTTCACCCGCATTTAAAGCTTCTTCCAAAACATTTTGCGCAGATTCCAACTTTTCCAATTTGAGAAGTAAAGCGTCCAGGCCTTCATCATCCCGAAGACTACGATTTAACGGCTGCGATTCGACTGTCGAATCATTTGAAACCTGCAAAGTCCTTCGGTCCTTCTCATGCCCACTTTTATCCTTAAGTTCCTCTGCCGTCTCAGCTACCAATTGCTGAATATCTCTAAACTCTTGACTTTGATTTAAATCTCTGTATTGAATGTGTCCTGCATCACACAAATAAAATCATAACGTATTAAATTCCATCTCTAAATTATAAAGACCATTGACCCAAATTAAAAACAAAACTCACCTTCATTTCCAATCCCTTCCATCTTATCAGACTCCTCTTCCCTATCTTCATCCAACAACCTCTTTGAAACTGAAGCTTCAGTAGTACTTGTAGTGTGATAAGATGTAGACTCTTCTTCAATCGTGGACATACAAACAACAGCTGGGACATCCTCCTCAGGTGGCAGTGGTGGAGGGGAACTCAGATCTCCAGGGTTTTCCAAAGCCGTTACAAACGAGTCCTTGTTTCCAGTCATATTATCATCCTCCAATTCAAAAGGAGGAGACTGTGGAGAGCAACGCCTGTTAGGAATATCGAAGTCTTCCTCCCGTTTCGAAGATGATTCCTCCTCCTCCAGGAAACTGTCTTCCTCATCAGCTGACATCCTTTCTCCAGACATTTTTACAAGATCCTTTCTTCCACTCGGGTCTCAATCTCACCACCACAGTCTTTTTAAATCCCAAGTTTTTTAAACTCTAATAATAATGGACTTTAATTCTCAATTATATTTTTGTTTACATTTTAATTGAAGTGACTGTCGTTGACATTTGTTTTGTTTTGATGAGGAAGAGAAGAAAGGGTTTCCCCGGATGATTCTGGGATTGCCCCTTTGTTTTGTTGTGCAAAAAGAGGTTGCCTTGGTGCAGCTCGTCCATTGAGCAATTCCCTCCCGCCCAAACCTCAGCCGAAACATTCTTCTCTCAAAAACACTAAAAAAGCACGTGTGAATTTCTCTTTTGTTGACAACAAACTGGACACATGGACTTTAAAGTTAATTGCAATTAAGAAATGTCAAAGTTTAAAGTGGTTAGGAGTGAGGAGGAAGTGGGGATTTTGTGTAGATTTGGGAATGATGGCAGTAGATTTCAAGGAGATTTCAAAACAAGGTAAAGAATTAGCTTAATTGTTAATTAATTTTAAGAATTAAATTAAATGTTTGTTTTAGATTTTCGGATTTCCACGTTAATGAAATCGACCCAAATGGAAAACTTGTTCAATTGACATCACTTGAACCTCCACCTGAACGTAATTTTCTATTAATTTCGTAATTAGTTAACTATTTTTACTTATTTGGTAAAGTAAATGCTTTTTTCAGTATTTTGAGTTTATGTTGTTGACAGGTCAGAGTGAATACGCTGAAGATGACTCGCAAATTTGTGATTGGATTCCGGAAGATGTTAGACAAAAGGTTAGAAACTTTCAGGAGCGCTTGGATAAGGCTATTAAGTTAACTGCAGAGAAATCTGATGGCGTCTGGAAAGAAAAGGTTTTTATAAAGGTAAATAACAAGAAAATTATAGCTGTTAAATTCAACTAATTTTAAAATAATTGAAAATTACAAATTATTCGTGATTATCTGAAAATATACGTTAAAAATTACACAATCCATAAGCTTATTTGTTAAAAAGTGAATTTAAAGTTTTTCTCAAAATTTCAATTTTCTGATTTTGGACGGAGTTTTGAATGAAAAAATTTGAATTGAGTTAAATTTAAATTAATTTAAATTTCTTCCCTGAAGTTTGATGAGAAGAGCAAAAATCAGAACTGACTCTAGTGAAATGTGAAATCCATACTATATTAATCGTCAATTTTAATTTTCAATCTTTGTTAGGTTACAACTTTAGACAAGGAGCAGCGGACCCGGATACATAAATGGATGGGCAACTTTGAACATTTGACCTCGGAAACTATTGATAAGGATGGAGAAAAGTATATTGTGGCAGTTTATGATAATAGTAGGTATTTCATTGAAAAGACTTTCACTTTTTATTTAAATTTTTTAAATGGTATTAACTATAAGATTGATTGACAGATGAACAAACGAAGCCGAAGGAGACCTGCTGCAAGGCCTAAATATACACACTTTGTGCTATACAAGGAAGGTGTTGATACTTCTGAAGCTATTGGCCAGTTAACTAAAAAACTAAGGTGCCTATTAAAATACGTCTATCTTATTGTAACAATCGTAATTGTTTGTTTGAGATTTCATATGTGTATAAAGTTGTAATGTTCTTATTTAACTTTTTATTAACAGGATTAAACCAGATTTAATCACATTTTGTGGTACAAAGGATAAGCACGGCAAAACTACACAACGAATGTGTGTGTCAAATATTGATGCAACTCGACTAGTTCAAGTGTCCAACGAGTTAAAGTCAATCAAGCTTGGGAATTTTGAATATCTTCCTTACCATTTGCGATTAGGAGATCTTAAAGGGAACCACTTCAAAATCCTGTTAAGAAATGTGTTAGCAGACTCAGACGAATCAATTGCTGCCGCTGTAAATGGTTTAAAATCAAATGGGTATATAAACTACTTTGGTCTTCAGCGGTTTGGATCTTATCAAGTGTCGACGTATGTGATAGGAAAGAAACTTTTGCAGAACAAGTGGATGGAAGCTTTTGACTTAATGTTAGCACCCAAACCCAACGACACCGAGTTTATGGCCAAGGCAAAGCAAGAATGGTTTGATAAACGGGATCCTGAAGCTGCAGTAAAATTATTTCCTCATTGGCATCGTTCTAATGAATCTACCTTGTTACACGGTTTAGCAAAATATTATTCCAAAAATGACTTTATCGGTGTTTTTCTTAGACTGCCAAGAAATATGCGTCATCTCTATATTCATTCGTTTCAAAGTTTTTTGTGGAATAAAGTTGCTTCTTTTCGTATAAACGAACTGGGGGTAAAGCCAGCAGTTGGTGATTTAGTGTATGTAGACAAAGAACAAAATGACTTTTACGTGGAGGACATTTTTGACAGTGATAATGAAGAACCAGAGGATGCATCATCCAGTGCCAGCAAAGATCAGTCTGGTGGTAATAGCTCTGTATATCGGTCGATCAGAGTCAAAGCGCTTACAAAAGATGATCTCCCCAACTATACAATTTTCGATGTGGTAATTCCTATGCAAGGAACGCAGATCCAGATACCGGCTAGTTCTGTTCGAGATTATTACGAGAAAATTTTAAAGGAAGAAGGGCTGGACATTAATTGTTTTCTGGCGTTTAAACCAGCGTAAGCATATGAACACAAATCTAAAAGTAATAATATTATATTAGGCAATAAAATTACTATTATTGTTAATATTATAAAAGTTATATTTATGATTATTTCAGAGCCGACCAACCCAAAGGAGCATACAGAAAGCTAGTGATACAACCCCAAAACGTTTCACATAAAGTTATCCCTTACAATGAGTTAGACGATGTAGATAAATTTATTCCGTCTGAAATTGATAAGCTTTGCAATAATGATAAAGGTGAAGGAAAGAATTCTACTATTGTAGATAACGAAGCAGTGGTAGAGGGTACCGAGAAAGAAAAGCAAGCTGTTTTCATTGAATTTTCACTACCGTCATCTTCATATGCGACAATGGCACTTAGGGAAGTTTTGGAGCCAAACACTACTCAACAGGAAGTAGTAGGATCAACTATTGGAAAGCGCTCAATTGAGTGCAACATGGCGTCTGATTCGGAATCAAAAAGATTTTGTGCAGATCAAACTGTTGTTCAGGATAGTGGAATGAGTGAAAAGTAATTCTCACACACGCGGTGACAAAGGCTGATTGTTGTAAGCTGTAAGGAAACAACTGTTTATCTACTCTATATATTTGAATTTAGTACGCAATTTGAGTATGGATTTGCCATTGCCAAATAACATAAAAATTGGGTCTCAATAAAGATTTCTTGAGACAACTAATATTTGTTTGCATTTAAAAGGTTTTGTTGGTTTTAATAAATTTTTACAAATAATCAAGCAAATACAAATTGCAAAAAATATAACAAAATCTTGTTTCGAATACATTAAAACAAAAATCATTGCACAATAATATCATTCTTCATTGTGTTGCAATAACGTCACTAACAAAAATATAACCGGATATGCATGCAAAGAATGATACATACGACATAATTCATACATACATAATAAAAATTCATAATAAAAGTAATAAAAATTAATGAAAAGCCACCAAGAAGATATACAAACTGTCACATAAAATTTTGGTAACTATTTACGGACCTCGTCGAGAATTAATAGATAGACTATAGTATAATTCATAAACATTGTTTACACTACACAATATTCACAAATTATTCAATTAAACCTAACCACTGCATTAAAACTGTTGCCGTTGCCTAAAACGTTACTTTCCAGTTAATGAAAGTATGTAATATGCAAATACCAAGAAACCTAAATCTAAATATTATATATTAGGTTTCTTGCAAATACCATACCTAATGTTAATTACACAGCGAGACATCCAAGTTCAATATACATACGGCAATAAAAACCTTGGTAAACTTGCTCCTAAACTGCATTTGCACTGCGCAGATAGATCTTTAAACAGTATAGGACTCTTATCAATTTAGCTCATTGCGGTTCATTGAAGAAATGCCTCCTAGGCAATGAATACAGCTTAGATTTATATAAAGCCAGCAAACCAAAATTCAATTCTTTGTGGCTTAATTTACAATAAAATGGTCTATTTACATTGTTTGTGTATTGGTGTACACTAATTAATCTACTCATTGGGGTTGAAGGAGATTGTTAGCTTCACGGGTGATCGAATCTAACGAACGGAATCCTTCTGACCCTGTGGCTGCAATATTACGCAATCTGATAATATCTTCTAGCGTTGTTTCATTATTTCGCATTCCAAAACCTTGTGCATTCATAAACTGTGCAGCCAAAACTTGAGACTCGAGTAATCGTTGTTGCATAAAACCTAAGTTTAAATTCCCAGTCGCCTCCTTTGCAAAACGATAATTCCAGCCGACAAGATGCTCCAAAAACGGGTTCGAATTTGCAGAACTATCATTTGCGTTCCGGAGTAAGGAAGCCGCTGCGGCGGCGGCAGCAGCGGCTACAGAGTTTGCTGTGGGCTGAGATAATAGGTGCGGCGGGGCACCTGTAGGTGGGTAATGAAAGCCTTGTCCCAAATTGCTGGGCAAGTACAGACCGTTGGAAAGAGGAGAATGAATTTGAGGTAAAACTAAAGAAGGTAGGCGATTCTGTGGAGATGATAAGGACAAATGGTGATGATTTAGTGAAGGTATGGCACCGGGAGAAATCATTTTATTTTGTCGGAGCATTGAGTTTTCTAAAGGAGATTTCAGCAACAAAGGGGATACGTTGCTCCCAGGTCGAGATGTGTCTGGAGAGTTGTGACTGTCTACTGAAGATGAACCAAACTGGCATTCCCTGCATCGGCCACTACTAGCTGAAATATTACTTGAATCCAAAAATACTCGGTTGCACACAGTGCAGGTATTAGTAGATTTAAACTGTGAATCTTGATGGGTTTTAAGATGATGGCGTAGGTTAGAAGCTTGTGTAAATTTCTTGTTGCAAATATGGCAGATGTGGGGCTTTTCACCTAGAGAATTGAAAATTAATTAGTGTTACTTTGATTCGAACAAATCATGGGTTTCTTCAGTGGGTAAATTATTTAAATGCACACATATTAAATATTTGATTAACATAAATAATGCATCATAATATTATAGAGTTTAGATTAGGAACACAATCGCAAAGTTAAAATGCAACAAAACAATATAGTATATTTACCCTGTTGTTTATGAATAGGATTAGCATTACTGGCCATACCGTTGTGGAGGAGTAAATGATTTCGAAGGTTGGTTTGCTTAGAAAATCCTCGATGACAAATGGAACAATTATACGGCCAAGATCCACTGTGTACGTACTGGTGACTTTTGAGATCGCCTGGGGTTGGAAAAGACTTGCCACACAACAAACACTTGTGGGGTTTTTCCTATAAATCAAAAGTAAACATGCAGTTTTTATAATCTGACCCTCAATGACAAGACTTTAAAATTATACAATGCGAATGTTAACTCCGAAATAAATAGCATTGAAGTTCAGACTCTTAATTAAAACAATGAAAATTGTTGGCTTAAAAAGATTCAAACCTGTATGGGTTCTCAAATGCCTTTTTAATAACGAAGGTCGATCAAACGCCTTTCCACAAACTTCACATGGAAGCATT
>JAHZNK010001031.1:0-10418 GCA_027744615.1 Lepidocyrtus cf. nigrosetosus NNG-2020 | reverse complement strand
TGAGCTCTGAAACAAATTTCAAGTCAAAGGACTTTGCTCTCCGGGCGCAGAAAAAGATTCTTGGCCAATTTTCAAGTAGAAAAGCTGCAAAAGTGTTTATAAACGAAAATCTTGCAACTTTGCTGGATCTCCTATATCAACTTATGAAATCTCATGTAAGTAAACGGAGGAAATGAAAAAATTCTTTTTTGGTTTCTCTTTGCAAACTATAAATGAAATAAGCAGTTGTATGTTTGCTAAGGAGAAATATCTGTGGGTGGGCATTTTTATAGAGATATTAAATATAATAAAATATTTCTTTCATTTCCTTATCTATAGACTCAAGATAAAAAAGTTGCAGAAAAGTTTGTCAAGAATATTATAAAACTTTCCATTAAGATAGGAGTGCTCGTACAAAATGATCAATTTTCTCAGGAAGAAATCAAAATTGCAAATAAATTTGCAGAAACATTCAGGAATACGGCTATGACGATTGCAAGCTTTATAGAGGTACAGTAGGAAAGAAAATGAACGAAATTTATGCAATAATTACAAAATAATGAAATTTGGCAAAAGTATTAACATAAAAATATATATATTGACTTTAATTATTTCAGGTGGATTTCAGTTATGATCGCAATGTTCTTTTGAAAATAGTCAATGATTGTGAAAGTAAAAGTTTGTCAAGAATATTATAAAACTTTCCATTAAGATAGGAGTGCTCGTACAAAATGATCAATTTTCTCAGGAAGAAATCAAAATTGCAAATAAATTCGCAGAAACATTCAGGAATACGGCTATGACGATTGCAAGCTTTATAGAGGTACAGTAGAAAATGAACGAAATTTATGCAATAATTACAAAATAATGAAATCTGGCAAAAGTATTAACATAAAAAATATATTGACTTTAATTATTTCAGGTGGATTTCAGTTATGATCGCAATGTTCTTTTGAAAATAGTCAATGATTGTGAAAGTCAGCTCAAGACCTTGGTGAAGAATCATCTCACGGATAAATCATTAACTCGGATCCAATTCGTTGCCAACCATTTGAGAGACCCCACCCTTCTGGATGCATCTTTTAAAAAAGGAACGCCGCAAAATGAGATCATGATTCAGATGGTCAACGAAATCAATAAAGCCATTGAAAATGGCGATTTGTGATAAGGTTGCGGCTGCAGTGCACTTGCAATCATCCAAAGAATTTTTTATCCAGCAGAGTACATCATTATAAGTCGGTCTCTCATGTAAGAAGCTCTCAACAGGCGTCAGTAAAATTATATAAAGTAAAGAAAGTTATTATAGAAATGGAAAAATACTTTAGGCTGAAATTGTTTGAGAAATTAACTCAAAATCTTCTGGGAAAATATTTTACAAAAATTAATTATGAATGGGATACATTAAAAATTGTTAGATCTTACTGTTGAATAACATGGCAAGTATTTAAGACTTTTTACAATCATATTGTATCATTTGAAAATAAACTGTCTTTAAAATGATGTTTGTTGTTAATGTAAAAATGCTTCTTGTACTTTAAATGTAAAGGGTTTAAGAACAGTGCTTACTGTTAATTCGTAAATTTAGTCGTTTTGTAGAAGAATCTCTCAATGTGCTTAATGTTTAACGTACAAATTTATAAACATTTCAATAATCAGATTTAAAAGTCTAAATATTTATTCCATGCGTTGACGTTTACTGACATGAAACAAGCAGGACCTTTCAATACCTTGTATAAACAAAAGCAACCTTCAACATACCAAATAGTAAAACGTGCTTCTCACCAACCAGTTGTTTTGTTTCAGATGGAAGCGTGTGTACGAACGCTGCAAATTATCTTTACTAAAAATTTATCTAATTTTTGCAAACATAGTCACTTTAAACTGGAAGTCAGCCTAAGAAATTGATAGTATGAAAAGGAATTATAAGTGAAATGAATTTTGTAACGAATTTTTTATACAAGCTTATTTCATCCACTTTGTATATTTTTGAATTGAATGTATTTGTTTACCTATATGTCTAGTTACATTCACAATACTTACGAAATTGCGCCTGATTTTTATACTTAATATATATTACGTATGTTCTAAAAACGTTAACAGTTCTAAAATTAAAAATATTATTTAATGTTTCATTACGTATAAACTTTTATTAGAACTAGTTGTTGCAGTATAAATAAAAATTAAAAATTAAAACACTTTATTTAAGCAGGTTGATTTTGGTTAATGAATTGTGACCATATAATGACAAGATTTGATTATTTTGTAGTTACACTATCGCTGGCATTCAAATTCATAGAATGTATTTTTCTGTTAACGCTATCAAACAAAAAATAACCTAAGGTAGCACCAGCAATCACTGCTATAAATATCCAGACATTAAAAGTCATTACAAATAACATTAATAAATATCCCAAGAGAATGTGGACAACGTGTAGAAGAGATGAAATTGTTAAATGTAGCAATCCTATGTGAAAGGCTGGTCGACTGATGCTTTTCCTGGTTAAAGTTCCTGTCGCCATTACAGGGGCTCGGGGTGGGGAGGGTGCGGTGGTTGCAATTGTCGTGGTGGTCGTTGCAGTGGAAAGTGAGCCAACGCTGCTTGAATCTTGTATGTCAAAAGAGTTTCTTGGACTGGTGTTATTAAGCGACCCGCTTCTTGTGCTATTTCCATTCTCATGAGGTAAAGAGGAGGATCTAACTTTGCTTAATGTTATTGGAGATTCTTTCGCTGTCGTTCCATGACTGCTACGTTTCCTTACAAACTCTAAATAGGTCCAATCGCGAAGGGTTCTCACGGCTTCGAAAATAAATGCTACTGCAATGGATACTGCACATAGTGCCACCAGTCCTATAGGTATTTTCAAATGATTTAATAATTATTATTATAAATTATTTATTTTATTAACTAAAGTGTTTATAAAATGCACATACCTTGGGGGGAAGAAATTTTAACATTTTTAAAAACGAAGTCGTTCAGCTCATGACCATTCCAAAACGACATTGTAGTCGCTTACTGATCCCAATTTAAACTTACAAGGTTTTCCAAGCTTACCCTTCTTTCTCTACCTCAGACTGCTTGGTTTCCTTGTTAATTTGGAAAAACTAGAAGACGTAAATGGAACTGTCCTTTGCGGGCAACACTTCCTTCATGGCTTAAACTTTGCGTTCATAGTTTAATCTTACCCCGAATTCTAAATTAACACTCCTCTTCATCCACTTACCACTCTTTGTCACAGATTAACATTTTACTAATCACAGCTTTAAATTCTAAGCATAATATTTGCAGGATACAATTAATCAATGAATAACTAACATAATTTGAGACTATACATGTTTCTATATTTTACATGTCAGTTATTCTTTCTTCGTCACGTTCCATCTCCACTATACATCCCTAATGTGTTATTGGAAATGCTTCTAACTAGTTTCTGGATGAATAAACTCAATTATATTCACAGAAAACTCTGAAAATGACATGAATAGGAACAATCACACTGTTCTCATCATGCATGATGATGAGGTTCTTATCTCTGTTGACTCGCTGATATAATGACCTACCCTCAAAGTTTGTATTTGCCCTAACTCCCCAATACAATTTTCCTTAAATGTGTAAAAATTATTGATAAATGAGCAATCAACAGTGAATTCCATAAGGTGTAATATGTTTGTGGCTGAAAACATTTACTTACTGCGAAGCATCCATATTCATTTGTGCAGATCATAAAAGTTATATGTTTAACCAGTATAGACAGACTCGCTTAACTTTGATTAAACAAGTTTACATTACTACATCCTGCGATCATTTTGATTATCGGGAATTGTCTGTATGAAAATAATTTACTTTAACATTAAATCTTTGCATTCATCTAACTAATACTATACATAATGCTGAATCTGTAATGATATAAGCAAAATCTATTGAAGTAGTGTAATAAACACATAAATAAAATACAGTTGTTTGTTGATTACTACACTACATTTAGTTTAAACAAACCGTGTCCAACTCGCTGAAAGAGAATGCATTGTGCACAAAAATTTATCTTTTTCGCATCTCTTTTGCGTGCTCATACAGAAATAAAATCTATTGCGTGTAGGTACCCTCAAATGCAAACTATACTACCGTGATCGTTACAATCAGTTCATGGATTCAAGCTTTTCAGTCAAGCAAGGTCGTCCTTTGTAGCAAACCAAATATCATCGTTATATTGTGCCTCTGCAATGTTCAAAAATAACGATAGCCAACTTCTCATTATGCAAACTGTCTACTCAAATACACCTTACAGCCGTTAAAGCAAAAATAAAGTTGAAAGAACTAATCAAAAACAAAGATCCATTCTTTGTATATGAAGGAGTTTTCCATGCGGTGCAAGGTGGTAGTGTAGAGGAACGATAAGCCCATTATGAAACTTTAATTGTTTACATATGGACAAAGAGAGATGCCGTTGCAGTACAAGATAAAATTACTCAGGTAAGTTAGTTCGTTAAGTTTCTATTCGAGGATTTTGTTGTAAAACTAAAACTTTTCCCCGGTCTAACGTGGTTCCTGAACACATGCAAAACCATAAATTTCGGCAAAAAGTTTAGATGATGCAACTGCAAATAAGTTCAATGAATGCAAAACAATTATTTAGAATGATATAAAGTAATTAAAAGAAGATGGTAGTGCGCTTAAAACTTTGTATGTAAAGAAAAACTCGACAAAAGATATTTTATTTCCGCTTAATTGCTTCTTTTAACATATCACCAGTTATAATCTCACAGATTTGAATCCTGAAGAATATAATTCATTACGCAAACAACTTTACTTATATACAATGCTTAAATTCTATTGTAGATTTTCATTTCTAGTATTAACACGGGCGAATAAGAAATCATTACAGATTTTTTAATCAAAAACTTTACTTTTCTTGCTTTACCACCAATTTTCACAAGAAAAAAATGTAACTCGTGTCATGAATGAGGAATGCGGATTATTTTCTCCTTTTTCCTGTCTTTCTACGTCTTAACACAAATATTTCACGTTTCTTTCCCTCCTCTATTGCTATAATTTGTAAAGTATTATTTTTTCTAGTAAATTACCTATCCATACTAGAAAATGCAATAATCATCTCATCATCGGAACAAAACAAAAATCTCATCTGACATCTAAAGTCAGACTTACAATGAGAACAATGTTGAATGAGGCTAATCAAATAAATGTACAACACACTTCAAAACAAACTACTTTGTTTTTGCAAGAAGTCGCTCTCATACAAAAAAAATCGTTGCTCATGTTTGAGTGAAAGGCTTTGTTACCAAAACTTTGCGTGAAAACAAAAAAATCGACTAAAACCTCGGTTGATTGTAATTAACAATTTTCTTTTTCAAGCTAAGGAATGTGATATTTGTTACTTTTATTGTTGTTCTTGCTGATAGATCAGAGTACATAATAGCCTTACATTTCATGTCTTTTTTATACAATTTGCTTTGTTACCATTTTCTAAAAAACAACAAAACCAGTAATGAAGAACAACTGGGGTAATGTGGAATCATAATGTTTATGTCATAGTCATCATGACGTTATGAGCTTGGTATTTTAATTTCAGTGTTTGGAATTCTGCAAAAAATACAAACTCAATAAGACCTTTTTGAAAATGCTGATAAAAGTAGCAAAACAGAATAGAAGTGAACCTGATTCATTCATTCTTCAGCATGAAAATTTCACCGTCATTATTACAAAGATTAACCATGCCATTTTTCCTACCCTTTCTTCTCAGTATGCTTAACGAACTCTCACTTTTCCTCTGATTCTTTTTTATTATATAACCAGGTAGATACCATACATAAAACTTAATTTTGTACTGACCAGCTGACCCGATATAATGAGACAGTTGAGGTCTATAATGATAATAGAGCTGGGCATCACATCGTCTCATCAGCAGCAAACAACATTTAACAATGGCTTGAATGAATCCTACCAGTACAAATGGATATAGTAACAGGTAATAATAATAATCTTATTTTTTATTATTTCTTAGCCACAAAAAAAGATGATACGCATAGATTTCAAGATGTTTAGAAGGGGTGCAGTCCACTACAAGCCAAGCCCAGTTCCACGCATTTCATCTTTTCTCAATCTCATATTTCAATTCTTCTCTTTTATGTCAAACTTTACATACCACTTACTTATATTATGCAAGAAAGGTAGGGAAAGAGAAACAAGAGGGAAATGGTGCGGTTAGACCAGTCAGTCAGTCAGCCACAAGTTACGACAATTATAAAAAACAGGTGGAACATTTAAGAAGATCAGATTTATCACAACCTTGTATTATATTGTCGTTTCATTTCAGCTCATGATAATCACATAAATCGTCTAATTCCATTTTAATTGCCATCAACTTACATAAAAATTTTACAATCCGTTTATTCAGCTTCGGAGTAATCGTACAATAGCATACGACTTTTCTTAATTTATATGCATTGGTGACAATAATGTTGTCGTACACATTGATTAATGTTATCATATTCTTCACTTCATCGTCGTCACCTCAGAAGTGTGAAGCGCTTCAAAGCTTGAAGTACATGAATGAGCAAATTAGCAAAATTACTCTTAGGAATTGGAGAATGAGCAATTGTCAGAAGGAAAAACAATGACGGTACAAAAGCAAACGCATCATGTGCCATATATGTACCTGCCATGTAGCTATGTTTGGGTATATAAGTCAGTAGGCATATTTCCTTATTTAATTCCATGTGTATTACCATTTGTAGATATGAAAACAGATAAGTACTAAAAATCAGGTAGGAAGCAGGTACTTTAACAGCTGTCGATGACTTCGAAGGAAACAATCAAAGACGATGTTGAATTTGATTCATTTCAAATCCCCTTGTTGTATTTTTTATGCTTACTGTGTGCACATGAAAAACAAGAGCAAATTGGTTTTCCCAGGAATCACGAACATTAAATGACGTAAAATAACATTTTTCAGGAATCTTTCGATGGTGAAAGAATGAACCTTAATGTAAACTACGCGAGTCTTTAAACTTGTCTTGGTCGATGATAA
Organism: Lepidocyrtus cf. nigrosetosus NNG-2020; assembly: GCA_027744615.1. Taxonomy (NCBI): domain Eukaryota; kingdom Metazoa; phylum Arthropoda; class Collembola; order Entomobryomorpha; family Entomobryidae; genus Lepidocyrtus; species Lepidocyrtus cf. nigrosetosus NNG-2020. The sequence goes on along the minus strand of JAHZNK010001031.1, from coordinate 3,396 downwards.
TGTGACAACTTTTCTCAGTATGATGTGATGACGATTTGTATAGATGACTAGCTGTGCAATACCTTAGAATTAGCAGGTACCTAATATTTTTTAGTCTTCCATTTTCAATCAATTTGTTGTTTTTGAATAATATATGACGCAGTTGAAATGCAGGGAATGAGTCAAGTGTGATCACAAGATCACATGATTTAAACAATGAAAGAATTTGCAATAGTTTTCAATGAAACGCAGAAAGTGAGCTGTGTAGGATGACAAATAATTTTTTATTGCTTTAGCAGAGCAGAATCATTAAACTGCGTAGCATTTTTGTAGACAATTGTTACGTTAAATTATCTTCCATGGACCATTTTATTTCTTCAAGTTTAGAACGCAGAAAGTTTTGCGTCGTGGCATGGAAAAAACCTCCGATCACATATCGTACCCGTTTGATAACAAGAACAATACAAAAAAAGTCAGAAACAGATAAACAATGCCAGAGTTGGGGATAGGTTAACATCTCATTGCCCAGCTGTAGTTTTGTAGGTTATCCAGCAACTTTTCTCCAATTACATTTTTGAGGTGGGTTCGTTCCGTGACTGTATATTCCCAACAAAAAATGCTGCCAACAATGCCGCCATTTGTATAATCGGTAGCTTCGTTATACCGCTCGTAATCGTCGTAGTTAATCGTCAAACTTCTTTGTCAACAACCAGGGCTTAGGGCTCGTTATTTTATGAATGGAATGAAAATGGGCAAGCCCATATTCACGATTTCTTATTTGTAAATTGTGAGTATTTTCATAATGATCAAAATCTTCGTCGTCAAGTAAGTATGAATGATTCCATTCCACTACCATTATCATCAACAAGCATCATTCTAACAAACCCTACCAGTTACTTCTGTCTGACTGGGAAGGTGCATTTCTCATAATATTACCTTACCTAACCATACCTTAGTTTGACTAAAACTACATGACTTAGGTACTTATAGTTATGATTTATAAAAATGTTTCCTACTGCTAGCCCCGTACCGGTAGTATTCTTTTTCTGTCTATTCATCACTTTCAGACAACTGAAACAATGCCTTTAAAGTTATGATTGATTTTTCGAGCTGGTTTGAATGTGTGAACACTCTGATTTGAGCCCGAAAGCTTTCCAATTTGTCGGATCTACTGTCACCACAGCGAAAGATTATTTTTTTATGTTTTTGCAAAATATATTATTCCACATTGGCATTTTCTTTTCCCCATAATTTCTTTTTACGTCAAAACTTTTATTAGGTGGGATGGAAAGGAAGTTCCTTATTTAAAGCAATAACAAGAAAAACATCCCTGTGTATCCACAAAATCAACCTCACCATAAACATAATGAATTCTAATAAAGGAAAATAAATGGTTTTGTCTTCTTTGCTATTTTCTTACTTGATGATAGTAATAAGAATTTAGAAGTCATCAACGTTTCCATTCATTCATCCATAAAAAAAATGTAGTAACTATGCTATAACTAGATAACTTGCCTGTGCATTGTTGACCCACCCTCCTCATAAAATTTCATTCATTCTAACTTTTTAGCCACTTGTCACACTGCTGCCGTTTCTCACTGTGAATGAACAAAATCATCCTGCAAAAAATCATGTGTCATTTTGATAGTAGTCATAAGAGGATTATTATTATTCTACGCATGACTCAAAAAAATTTAAAATAGCTCAAACGTGATCACCGATGTGGTCATTGATGATAAGACAACGAATCTTTTAGAATCTCAGGAGATTTTGCAAGTCGCCAAGAGAGGTTTCTATGAAATTATTTCTTTCTTTACATGATCATTGGATTATATTAAACCGGCAAATGTTGGCAATCGCAGGTACATATCAACACTGCAATTTGGTAGACACAACCCATTGAAATCGAAATTCCGTTCCGGCACTATAATACCTGTTGTCCATAAATTTCACAATTGCAATAGGTATTATAAATAGCTTGAGTATCAATCAGTCAAAAGTGTGAGTTGTCCATCTAACAAGCCCTTGAAATTTCCCTGTTTTTAATGATACCTCTTCACCACTAACTTTTGGATAATAATTCCTAAATTAGGTCTGACTCTAGCAATTCAAACCTGCCAATCCTATTCATTCATTCAAAACGTAAATAACAATAATAAAATAAGTCGATTGTCTGCGAAATCACGCCTACACCCGCACCCATCACAAAAAGTAGTATTCTAGACAATCTTTTAGCCACCTCTTTTTTATTTGCAAAGGAAATCATGAGATGTAGATTAAAATTAAAAGGTAAGAATGACACGAACATATTTGATGATTGCTGCATCTAGATCTTATACTCAAAATAACTACAGCTATAAAGATTTGCCAGTACTTAACATTCCAAACTACATGTAATTTATTATTACAAAAATGCAACTAGTCATTCTAGAATTCCTTAGCAATTCCATTCTTCATTGCTTTCATTCGCAGTCAAAAAGCAAATATATATCTGCTTTACATTTCATATCCATTTCCCTTTTTCCTTGCAAGAATAAAAAGAATGAAAGAAGATTAACAAATTTCGTCTAAAAGTAAGCGAACAAAAGAGAATCTTTACGATTTTCAACATGCATAAAAAATGAATGGAAATGTTTTCTCGTTCTCACATCACTCCTATCTCCTGTTATAACAAATGACTGTTATTGTCGTTTAGTTTGAGAGCAGAAAAAACCCAGGTAGAGTAGTTTAATAAAGTAGAATTAGTCTAATAATAATATATCAGGGTACATTTCTGATGATAACACTGAACACGAGTGTGCGTGCATTTCTAATTCATCCTCTCTACTATATACAAATTTTCTATATGATTATAAAAAGAGCCCATTGAAACATTGATGATGGGACACTGCAATAAACACGAGAAACGGAAAAAAATAAACTTAGGCATCTTTTAAATTGTTGCTGTAGGTGAACGTGTTGTTGTTAGTGCAAGTAGCAGCAGAGTAGAGGCAAAACAGAAGAGGTATATATTGTAGTAATAATAGTGAATAATAATCAAGTAACTTGTACCGCACCTTAAAAGGCACCTTAATTTCGATTCATTCATTTTTTCGGCAATTCTTATTTCATTCATATTATTTCAGCAGCAGCGCACCTACACACAACTAAAATTGCCACATACCTGGTTTTAATACAATTTTTACTCACTCGCTTATTTTTTTCTTACTATTTTGTAAGATGAGTAGCTGGTGAAGATTTCCTCTCCAACTATGCATTATGCACGTTTTATCAGACTTTAATAAAAAAAAGCAGTAGCAGCAGTTTTTTCATATTCGTTGCGTAACATTCCATTATGCTGTTTTATACAGATTCAAAATTCTCTTTCAAACAAACCTGCAATTTTTATACTGAAACGAAAGCAAATTCAAAGACAGT
>JAHZNK010001030.1:0-11239 GCA_027744615.1 Lepidocyrtus cf. nigrosetosus NNG-2020 | reverse complement strand
TTCACAAAAAAAAATAAGAAATTTGATTCTCCTCATCATGATTTTCTGACTTTTTTTGGATTTCATATAAAATTAGAATAAATATATTTTCCTGATGATAATAATCTTTTCTATCCAATAAATCCTCATTTACGCTTCAATTCCATTGGACACCTTAACAATTACTCAAAATTAATCAATAAATTACATTAATCGATTGAATAAAAAACATATCAACCTATATTGCAAAGGTTGAGCACTAAAACCAATGTAAAAACAAAAAATCTTGGTTCAAAATGTCAACTTTATTATGAATATGCTCTGAATCGAGTAAAAATGTGTTTCGTTGGATATTAACAGTTTTTATGCCAAACGATAAGGTAAAAGTTGTGTTTGTCATACTGCAGTTTACATAAAAAGCTTCAGTAGTGTGTAGAAACCCTTTCGTGCACTTTCTCATGGGTCAGTGCAGCCTCGATCACTACCAAATCTCCACTGCAGAGCGATACTTTCGAATTGCACAATAGAACAAGTATCAGTGGAGAGGCATTACGTGAAAATCTGGTAAGATTAGGATAAATTGAGGTTTTTTGGTGGTAACGAGGAAAACTTCTAGCCAAGTTACTAATCTTTACAAGATATGGAAAGAGTCCTAATAGTTTAAGCTAATAACAACCTTTAACCTTTGATTGCCGGAATGGGAAAATGAGGAGTGGTGGAATAGAAAAGATTATTATCATCAGGAAAATATATTTATTCTAATTTTATATGAAATCCAAAAAAAGTCAGAAAATCATGATGAGGAGAATCAAATTTCTTATTTTTTTTTGTGAAGACTGAGGAGAATAGATAAGTCGTAGCTATAGTATGTGCCAACCCCTTTGCAATTAACCTTTGAGCAATTAGAGCTTAAAATGCAGTTCTTGTTTTAAAAGGGCTCATTGTTGGGCAGATTCTCCAACCTCTGCATTCATGGCAACGCAATGGGTTAATTTTAAAATGATCTTCAAAGGTGCAAGAAATTATCATCATATTAAAGTCAAAATGTCAGTGAAATTATGGCCAAGCAGAACATTAAGATATCTTGTTTTCTCTCTTCAGAATGACCTTTTGTTTCGGCTCATTTACTAATGTAATTGCTTCTTTTATAAATGACTGCACATAGAGATACGTATGTGTTTGAGAAGTTGGTCTCCAGCATTGAAAGTAATTTCATTGAAATTAAGAACATTTTTCAAATTGTAGAAATATTATCGGCAGCATTAGCAATATTCAAGTACTTTACAAGTATACCATCAAAGGAGTGGAACCAGATAAAACAAAATCTGACCAAATTAAAAACCAGGGGGAATTTAACAAAAACGTTTCCTCTCCCCGTTGTAAAACACTGACTGACTGTTTAGTCCTTATAATATCTCACTTTACCGTAACGAATGTCATAATTTTGCTATTAGCACTTAGCAAGCCCGTCATCCTTTTAAGATCACGTAGTAGTACAAGTTGTATGACATGTTGTAAATGACATGATAACTCCTTAGGCTAATAATAATTCAACATTGTACAAAACAAGTGATGTTGTACGAAAAAGGATAATGTTCCGCCAAGGCATACACAACGTTTGCTTGATTTCTTTCCCAGCAAGCCTAATTGTTTATCAAGCATCTTCATTTTTAAAAAACAGAAAAAACCTTATCAAAGTTTTATTTTTAAAGAGCTCCTTCCCAACAGTCACTAAACATTCCTACTTTTACAAAATTAATAACATGATTATTATTACTAACTATTTTGTAAGATATAGTGAAAGAAAAAAATGCCTCCGGGAGATAAGGACACATCTTGAACTGAAAAGGAGAAAAGTGTTTAACGTAATGAAGGTAGTGTTCTTATGGATGAACCACCTTGAAAATCATGAACAAGCTTGTAAATAATAATATTACATTATGCCATGATGTTCACTCACCTTTTGATACTGCTATTATGTGTACACACCTAGTCCAAAATGAGAAACTGGCTGAGAGACTGACACACTATGAAAAAAGATGAAGAAAGTTGATGTCGGCAATTTTTTCAGATATTATTTTATGAGGAGAGAGGGAAAAGAAGCAATAATGGGTATAATATTAATACTAATAGAAAAGCGCAATCGTTTAGATTGCTTTGTCCATCCGTTCTTTTCGTTGACCACATACACATAATCTACATTGGCGATGGTGGTGGCGGTGAGTTTTTTTTGTATGAAAGAGTAATGGGATGATGTTGGGGCTTGTCCAGTTGTATAAAGATAAAAATTTGAAGGACTCCCTGCTGACATCAAGATATGATTTTATGCCAAATGAAATGATGAAAGCTGAAATCCAGTCGTTTTTTAAAAGAATCCTTTTGAAATTACAACTTTATTTGTGTCCATCTGAAGAAATTAAATTTAGAATTTCACATCGTTCACAATGGGTTAAGGCATGACGTAAGTACTAAATTTAAATAAATTGAGTTATGTCGCTTAACTTTTTTTTAAATACTCGTGGCTGCGTTAAGTTATTATCAAAAGAATTAAGATGCAGAATTACAACATGCCAAAGTATCTATCTTGTTGTTGAAGTTGGATTATGTTTTGGTGAACCTGAATTAATCGGAGAGTCATGTGAATTTAAATTAGGTACAAAATCTTTGAAAACAGGATACGGATTACAATGTTGTGAGCATAACCTACAGACATTTTTCGGGCTGTCTCGTTTCAACTTTATTATCAAAAATGACAACACGAGAGACAACTGTTTCCAAGCTTTGTTCAAGCTGAATATAAAAATCTTTATTGTAATTTCTTTTATGGCAGATTTTTTAAGCTGACACGTTGTAATTCACCAGCTGAAACAGGAAATCATCCAGCTAAACGTCACTTTCTTCTTTGTAGACTTCAACCTATCATGAAAGGAAGTCATTTTGTCGATTTTATTTAAGAAAAATGTAATAACAGCGGTTCTTGTGTAAGTACTTTATAACAGAAAAAAACGCTTTTGTTGGAAATGCAACATTTTTCCAAATTGAAGTAATAAGTGTCTGAGTTTCACTTGAAAATTTTTCACACATGAAATATGAGGAAAACGAATTGCCGCAGTGGAAGAATATATTACATAGTTGTAAACAGTATAAGGAAAGAAACCATAATAATAATGATGATGTTATTGCGTTGTTGTTAGCTTTGGAATTGATGATTACGTTGACGGAACAAAGTGCTGCTGCAGGAAAAAAATAACTAGAGAATAATAAGAAAAGCACTCAGGTTGAAAAATGAACAAGATGAAGTAGGACGGACAAAAACGTAAAAAACAAGGAAAACCTTAGATATTTTATTGTTCATTTCTCTTTCTTTCAGTCAACTTGTCAACACATTTCCTACATATTACGTGTGCCTTTTTCACACTTTATCATGCTCATTAAGTCCCATTATATCTCAGAGGGAAAAGGATCTCTATGCATACTACATATATAGATGTAGCGCATATGCACGTATTTTCTATAGCTTTTTTCAAAAAGATTAATTAAGCCCACTGCAAATTTGCTTACACTAATTTTAAAGAAATTGTTATATAGCTCTTTGTAGAATTAAGCCCATTAGACAGTAATTATCGACTTACCCATATTTGACCTTACCGAAATAGACGTTTACAGTTTGAAGCATTATTTGAAGTTTTTTACATAAATTAGTTGCCTATTTCAAAGATTTAATATTCAATATAAAGACATTCTCTTTTTAAGTCATGCAATTCCTTACACGAGGATATATCTTGATTGGTTAATTGTACATGTTGCATATTCATATACTTCTCGTCATAATTCGTAAATCTCAATTTCACAAAATTCGGGGATGGCGCTTGTAAATGATCTATGTAATTGATGCTTTAAAAGTTTATGAGTAAGTGTATGAATAATAATTTTGGTTTCTTCTCATTAATAATGATGAATGCTGGGGTACAAACTATCAAATTTGATTACATTATTATTATCCACAACTTACAATCCTAAAATAAACACTTTAATTTGCTAAAAGGTAGGGTAGTAATTAAGAAAGTTTTGACAGTACCGTGTTCAAATGAAGTATATTCCATTTGCTTCGAACCACCTTCTTTTCTTCATGTATTAGTTTGAACACACGACCTTTTATACATTGATTTGTTGTTGTTATTGTAGTTGATGATGATGGCCATCCTCATCATCACAGTGAAGGTATGACGGCATGTTTAGTTTTAATAACGTTTAAGCTCAAAGGTGTTCAATATCAACCTTTTGGGATTTTGTTTTCTTAAAAGCAGAAAAGTTTTCCCCGTACAATAAGATCGTAATGAACAAAATAAAATTTGTATTGAAGATAAGGAAAGCATAACTTTGAAACTTGCAACGGTCTCTCTTTTGCAAAAAATATACAAATGGCTACTAATTAATGCCTGTCTATTTGAATGGTATATTAAGCCGACGAGGTCATATTTTTGTTGCTTTGCCCCATACCCTTTTATTGGTATTATCATAATCACTATTTAAATTTTATCATTATAATGCATATGATTTTCACATAATAAAATTACATAATTTTGGCCTGGTTGTTAGGTACGGTTGAGTACCTGTGCCCAATATTATTCTAAACTAAACTGGAAGGTGGATCTCCTGCTGAATCCAATATAAATTACGACCCCTCACTCTCCGTATTTATTATACTTGGTAATTATCTTTTCTTCTTGAACGAGAGAAAACGCTGAGAGTTATGGTTTTTAGCTATTCATGATGCGGTGAGTATGTGATTAAATAGCAGTTTATTAAAATTCGATATTAGCATATTAAAACAAATCTTGTCAACACATTCAATGTGTGTGGGATACAAGAAAATGAATGTGTGGGAATTAATTTACTCCGTTTTTTACTTTCCTTTCAGACTAGATTCGTAAATACAAGTTTTCGTGTTAGATGAGTGAATCACTCAAGTCCTGCAATGAAATTTTAGAAAGATTTAGAAAACAGAGTTTTAGTTTTGACTGCTTAATAACCTTGCATCTTTTTACATTGCTTTGCATCTTGGTTGGCTCATTAAACAATACCGTCGTGAGTTGAATACCCAAGTTGGAGAATTGCTGGGTGTGACCTTTACATAATCCTAAATTTACTATTTATTGCTTAAATTCGTTCTAATGAAATGCATTCAATTAATAGTTTGCAAAAGGAAAATAAAGTATTAAAAATGGGCACAGATTGTTTGTAATAGTTTGGTTGCATAATGTTCAATTATTTAACAATTTTGAGAGAGAGACTAATTTTGTTTTTTGTCATGCATCTCGAATTATTTTTCCATCCCATTTTCAAACAAAAGTATCTCTCCCATCTTTAAAAGTAAAGGAGGAAACGGGTTGCAGCAATTGAACCAATTGATACGGAAAAGTAAATGAGCTAACGAGAGAAATGTCAGTATTATAAAGATATTTGAGTAGTAAAGAATGATGGTTTAGGAGGTCAAAGTGTGAAGCAACACATGTGGAGCAACAGTGCGGTAGAAGGATGCTGAGAAATCTTTTAAAATAATAGTTATCCTAAAATGAGAAAGGTTAGGTGATACAGAGGAATAAGTGTAAAATGAGGGGATATGCCCGTTTCACTTTAAAAGTGTGAGAGAATGAATAGTTTTAAAGATTTTAATAGTTTTCTTACTAGTAATTGGTGCGTGGAATGTGTAAAAATACTGCTGGTGCAATGTTTCGTCAATGGTGATATAGAAAAAAATGTAGGTACAAAATGAATAATCTGTGCAGCAGGGAAACTAAGTTTCATATCCATGACGAAATTAAGTTTTAAAACTTTGAGTTCACATTTTTTTCGCTGTTTTAGCTCCCATTCATTTAGCTTTTGTGACCCATCCCGCTTTGCTTCGCTTTGACGATCTGATAAATGTTTGACGATTTCTTCCATTAACGTTTCACTTCTACACAAAACGGTTGACGAATCTTGGAAAGGGCAAACATTGTGCAACGAAAACGTTCTAAATTAGTGTTGTAAATTAAGTACGAAATCCTAATTAACAAAGATTTTTCAAATACGAAACACTCCGTTTATTTTAGAAAAGCAACGAGTGTACATTTATTATTTACTGATGTTAGGTCACATCTATAGGGCAGGCTTGCTAATATGAATATATTCCGTTATATAACGGTAATTGTATAATTACCGCGTATTTTTTGGCAGATTGAGGCATCCATTACGAGAAAATGTGCATATTTATCAAGTAGAATAAATTTTTGAAATGTACTTTGCTTTCGGTTGCAAAGAATCCGCCACCGCAGCAAATTGGCAATCACTCATTTGTTCAAAATTTAGCAAAGAGTTCAAAAAATAACCCATATTCATTAAGTTAAATCTATGTGCTGAGATAGATTTCAGGAAATTATTTCAAGTTAGTTTTTTTGAAATGCTTTACTTTAAGTTTAATTGTTGTTAGAATAACATTTCACCACCAAAAATCAACGTCATCATTATCGTCGACAATAGGTATTAAAGCTTACGAAAATATTTGTTCACTCCTTTCTTTCTCGCTGTGCAAAGCAATCAAGGAAGTTTTTGTACCCTCTCTTTCTCAGTATTTATGTGAAATATGTCAAACGCTAATGATGTCGTTTGCTTCAACCAAAATATTTTCAGTTGGCCATCTCAGCTTTCACATGGGCCGGGAAATCATTTGACACGAAAGCAATTAGAGCGTTTTCCTTCTCTCCCATTCTTTTCTTTAATCTCATAGATACTGCACTTATAGTGTGCGTACTTTACCCTTTTCAAAAGAAGAGCTCGAGATCCTCGAGCTCTCTTTTCACTCTCTCTTTCAGTTCTTGTGACATGTCCATACTTAGCTAACCTTGTACTTTTAGTTTTGATTCCTTACATCCACTTTTATAAAAAATCTGTTTATTTTGTACCTCATCTTGTTCCCTGTTAACATTCTTTTATGTTTCACAAAAGAGTGTTGGTGGTGTCAACTCATTAAAAACATTGTTTATTGAAATGTGATCGATGTCACAGCTCCTAAAACTCATTAGTGGAATATCTCTTCTTAAGAAGAGTCATCTCTCTTGTTTTCCTACCATTCACTGGCACAAAATAAAAGATTTTGCCTCAAATATTCCCTTGCAATAATGTACAAATTATATACCTAAAGTTTAGCTGACTGAAAGATAATTTTTCACTGTTTTATAAAAAACTAAACCCTGGTTCATATAATCACTTTTCATGTTAAACTAATAAAAATACTTATTGGGTAATTAGTAAACCAATATTGCTATATATTTGAACGTAGACTTAATATGAGTTTATTACATTATATTGAATATGCATTTATTATAATTTCACTTTTAAAAACAATGTTATTCTTTATAACTGCATTGTTAGCTCAAAGTGGGAGCTTTTCTTGTAGTCATTAAGCCAATTTGACTGGAGTAAACATGGAAAGAAAAATCATCTCAAGGCAAAAACTTCATCATCATCGCCATTCTCATGAAGCCAAAAGTGAGAGAGAGAGAATTTAGGAAGAACTCTCATTTCCTCCGCACACTTACGACTTCCAGGAAAAGTGAGAAGACAGTAAAGCGAAAGTAACAGTTTCACTGGTGTTAATATTGCTCTATTCACAGGAAGAATAAAAGCCTCCTTTCTCATACCTTTATAGTCAAATAATACTGTTACTTTTGATGTGAAAAGAGAATGAAGATGATGATAACATAAAGGAAGAGAGAAAAGAGGCAGCACACACGCTTTTTCTCTTCTATTATACTGATATTTTATACCTTGACTTCGTCTCGTCTCCTTTTTTTCTCCTACTTCAAATGAGTTCTTTATTATTACGGGAATAAACGAGCAGGAACCAGCCATCCATATACTCCATGAAAGCTATAGTGCTTATCGCAGTGCAGCCATAATTAAGTTGGAATAATAGCTTAATTTGCAATTTGATTATATGACGACGACTAGGAAATTACAGCTCTATTATTATATAATGTGAGCAAATATGAACTTTCTTTCTCCATCTTCAATCTCTTCTTCTTCTCCCTCATTTACACGGAGGGAAGGGAGGGACACATTGAACTAAACACTTTCTCCTATTATCTGCGTGTTGAAATATACACAATTCTCATATAATAATTTTTATTGCTGGTATAAAGGAACTTTCTTTCCCTCATCATCACCATCATTATCAGCAGACTTATTCCCCTCCTACGTTTTGTGTTGCTAGCTAGAACAAAGTGAAAGCTAGTTTTTTGGTTTGTCTGTCTGTCAATCTCTTCAGCCATAAGTAAACTGCGTATCAGAACTATGAAATTTATCGGATAAGTAGACAGGTTACTTCAGCAAGCCCACTGGTGAACCAGATTGGCACGGATGAATCCTATTTTGTTTTACATTTTGGCCAAACAAAATGTTCCTAAAGCATGCATGTGACAAACTTTCTTCGTATGATTATTGTGCCAAAGATCCAGCTAGGACTTGTACCAGTTACGATCTTTTATTTTTCATCAAGTCTATACTCTTTTCCTTTTGATTTCCTGGTGGTGGTGTTTGCGATGATGACTCTCTGTGTTCAACGAAGCGAAGAAGTTATAATGGTATTCGGTAAATAACAGGATGAGGATGATGGAGGGGTACTAACTGGTTTACTAAACGATTAATGGCGAGAGAATGAAACTGTTTCTCTGTAATGAAAACAAAATAATCTTTCTTTTCACTTATTACTTTATTCTCATTGTGAAACACTAATGAGTGTAATAGTGCATGAGCTACAAAGGGACCATATGTAAGAAATCATGGCATGATTACACGACGATCACGTTGATAATAACTTTAATTGGTTTTGGCTGAGCTTTTACTTGCATTTAACAACAACAAACTACTTAATTGTTTAAAAAATTGTTTAATAAACGTTTACTTTGTAAATAGTTATATGCATTATATGCATGAATCTGATTTCTTGTCAAATAATCATTTATACTGGATGTATTGCTATCAAATGAGAATTCAGAATGCAGGCAAAGTAAAAGCGTCACTTCACTTACCAATATAACGCGTGTACTATATAAAGGGTTATCTCCATTCGTTGTTGAGTGACGTTCTGAGTGACACAAAGTGTGTTTGTGAATAGTCTGACAAGATGACAAAAAGAAGGAAACTAGTGATAATGATGTGCTAAAGGATGAACTTTTAAGTAAATCGACTCTTGGATAATCAAAACCTAATTTGATTGCATTAAACTCGATTTATATTTTATAATTTCTTATTTTTTGCCCNTTGATTGCATTAAACTCGATTTATAGTTTATAATTTCTTATTTTTTGCCCAGTTAAGAAATTTGAAATAATTTCTGTTTTTTCTAACAGTATGAATTCAACTTTTATTCCCCACGATCAATCATATTTTGATTTATCTTTCTTTTCTCACAGAAATCCCAGAGCTCCCATACAAACAATTGATAATAATAGGATAATGGATAAGTTGTAATATCACTATTGTAGTAAATTGATACAATGCAAACAAACTCCTGCACTTTTTGGAAGCAACTAGACAATCCTGGAAATTATGATCCCTTTTTGTTTGAAGGAAATTTATATAAGGAAAATATTATTTAATAGAATGGCAGTGTCTCTTTGCCCATGTAAGCTCCAAAACGTCTCATCTTCCAGCAAAAGTCATATTTGTGTGTACCAAATATATAGAATTTTAACTTGGTCCATTTTATTGCAAGAGTGGCTTTGAAAAACGTAATGTTTGCTGAGAGCTAAATCCTTCCATTCATTGAGGAAGAACTGTATTCACATTCGTATCAATCCTCCTCGCTTTGTGTTTTTCTCTTTCTCCTCTTTTCAATCTCTTGATAAACATCAGTATAATGGATAAAACGCGTGCCCAAATTGCATACGCATTACAAAAAGTGAAAAAGTTAACTATTCATACAGGATGCTGATTTTGATTACCAAGTCGATGATGTGAAAGTAGCGGTATATATAATAAGGTGGGGTGTTTCATTGAGATCAACTTTGCTTTATTTCAAAAATTTATCATCTTCTTTGCATCAGTGACTACATGCAGCGTCGTTCTCATGACTCATTCTGCCAGAAATTACAATATAGTTTTTATTTGGTGGATGTACATTGCACGACACATTGCTTTGTACAATATAAGGACGTGTAGTAAATTATTAACAAAAATAATAGGAAGTAAATTAAAAGAGCAAAAAATCTTACGTAAATTAAAATATAGTGAATTTTACTAGTTAATTAGCTCAGAATTTTTAATTTTATACGCTTAAAGATTTTTTTTGGTTAGCGTGAGAAAACGATTGCTAATTATGTGAAAGTGGTTTACAATAACACAAGTTGTTCTTTACAACACTTGCAAAAAGATTTTTAAAAACTAGTATTCCTCAATATCCGAATTCTAAAGTCTAAAGGTAAAATATGTTATATGATATACCTATGTTAGTAGTTTCAGTTTCCCATTTGTAAGTTATTAAAACACCATTTCTTTGGATAGATACAAATTTAATAGGTTTTGATTTACTAAATGATGATTTGATCAATATTTTAAATAATTAAGTCTTGTACTAAATTTTTGATTTGTCCAATGTTACAACCTTGATGGATTTATATAATAAATGTGTTAATTTCTGAGGTTAACAGATTCTTGCCGACACTTTGCGTTATTCAATTTTTTACATACAAAATCCACTTTGTATTACTTCACGAATCTTCACATTATTTTCCTTTCTATTCCATGCTTTCCTCTCAAAGGATTCTGCTCATTTTAAGTGAATTTAAAAAAGGATGTACAAGTGCCAAAAAATTTGAACCTTTTCGCCGATTCAAAAACACTTAAAGTATCATGGCATATTGCTGTAGATGTTTTTGAAAGAAGACGGGGACGATAGGTGATATTTTATGCTCTTATCATCGTAAAAGTTTCACTTTGTAGGGAAAATGCTTCATCCTCCATAACGTAATTTGGTGGATCCCATTTCAGCTCAATTTTGTAGGTACAAACTGCACATTCAGTGAACGATATATTATTTAATGATCGCAATATGGTGAAAGAGGGCATGAAACGAATGCCATTTTCTCACTTGAGAAATGATTTCATGATAGAAGGGTAGAGTGGCTTATACAATTTTTCTCTTTCAGTCAAAATTATATGTAGACATGTCATGATTGGTTAGCATTTTACGTGGTTAATGATGATGATGCCATCGCCA
>JAHZNK010001029.1:0-11963 GCA_027744615.1 Lepidocyrtus cf. nigrosetosus NNG-2020 | reverse complement strand
TCCACTTCCAGAGATTCACTTTCCACCTTTCACTCTGAAACTTTTAATTCGTCCGGAGTTTGGCATTGAGGGGGAGGGCACGTGAGGAAACCCTGTCCAGATGTAGTAGAACTCTCCATTCCCGTATTGAAGAACTGTTCCATCAATTCCGTAGATTTCTTCTTCCAGGTGGAGTCCATTTAAAATTTACTGGGGTAATGGAAGAAAAATAATTTTAGTTGAGAATTGGGATTTTTACCTAACTTCCTGGCTCCACCCGCCACTCATCGGATCACTCGGGTTGTTTGCTTTGATCACGTACATCCTGTGGTTTTCATCGGTGACGGCGTCGTCCATCGTAAAGTAAACGTAGAGATCTCCCCGAATAAAGTGAATTTCCGGGGCCCACAAGTTTTCTCGGTTTGGAGGTGCGAGGTAGATTTCTCTCCTTTCTGCTCTTCTCATGTTGGATAGAATATTGGATTTTAAAAGGTCAATTCGATTTCCTTGGGCGTAGGCCATGTAGTAAACGCCGTTGTGTTTTAGTATACAGGGGTCGGGAGCTCTCTCGTCGAGGATTGGGTTGGAAAATAATTTTAGTTGGTAAATTTAAGAATTATTTGGGAAACTAGAGACTAGCCCTAAAAAGGCTAAACATAAAAAGACAGCGGCTCTCATTTTTAGTGCTTGCTTTGGCTTTAGCTAACAAACTGCAACTGAAGTAAAAGTTTAAAACTATTTTAATTCAAGGGCATTAGGTACGTTCACTTGATTATAAAATTGCGTAAATATTTCTGAAACAAGTGGATTCATCTGACAGATGTGATAAATGTCCGGTTTAATAGTACTTTTAAGAATCAAAAATTTTAATAGGAAGTACAGATATGATAGCTATATGTATTATGATGATAATCCAACGTTGTGTTACTTATTTTGTTATGCTAATAATAAAATCAACCTGCAAAAACCAAGATAACACAGCTTGTTAACTGATTATAATTTAATTTATTAATAAGTTGACGAAAAAAGTTGTTTCTGAATAGTAGATTCACTGTCAATCAATGCTCTATATTGCGTTCCAAATTTGAGCTGACGGTTTGAAATATTACATAAATCTGGTGGCAAATTTCCGACATGGATTTCTGAATTTCTGATTAGGAAGGTTGTGATGATAATAATGATAAAATGGTTTTACATCTGTACCTTACATTTTTATTATTATATCTGATCTAAGCAATGTATAATGCAAGCGGGAAAAAATTAAGTTGGGATGCAATTTATTTAATCTTAAACTTGGCAATACATCCGATCATACAGCCTCCCATACAGTGGGCATGCACTTCTTGGTTTCTATAGTAGGTGGCGCATCCTGACTGCCCCGTTCGGCCGTGACATTCCGAAAGACAATAATTAATTGCATCACCTTGCCCAGTAGCAGAATTCATAAAGAAACCTAGAAGAAATTAAAATTTAAATAACTTAAATAATTAAGACTTCTTCACGAAAGCAAGAAATCTTGAATAAAATAAAATAAAAAAATTTACCAAACGTAATTAGAAGTAGTGCAATTACGTAGATAAAAATGTTCTTTGTCGCACAAAACCCCATTTTTGTTTATTGATAAACAGAGTTTAATAACGTTCAGTAAACTCGATAGAAGAGACGATCGGCTAATTTAATTTTTTTCACAGCGGAGGTGAAATATATGGCTTCTGTGGTATATTTTATCAATTGTTCGATAAAGCTGCTTGTGCCAATTGGATTTTGTGTGCAGCTAAAATACGATTAAGAACCTATCTAATGTAAGTGAGGTTAGATCTTAAGTGATGCTAAAATGCTAAATTATTTAAAATGTTGCTCCAAAAACTGCTTTAATCATGATAAATATTTAAATCATAAGTAAAATTGCAATAATAGGTCTTACTAACAGATACGGTAATAATTAAAGTTGCACAATTTTTATTGCCACGAACTAGTACAGGATTTTTACAATTTACAGATGTCATCCTACTAAATATGAATTTATTTTCGATTACAAATGAAAATTATGTTTTTTAGCAAATTTATACAAGCTGGAGCTATTCATTTGTATGGTTTTGGTGAATAATTTTATTTTTAAAGAATCTTCAAAGGTAGTTTTCAACAGGGTAAATGATAAATAATGTAGTGAAAGTATCCAAAATACATTATTCATTGACAACAACTGCAAAATCTTATTTAAAATATATTACTGATAAATGTTTCAGGTGAAATATAATATACAAAAGAGTTTTGATGAAATAAAATAGTTTTTAAGGAAAATAAGGATATTTTGCAATGCACCCACTCAGACACCCGTTAATACAACTTGCAGCCATAATGTCGTTAGCTTTAAAATATCCGCGACATCCTGTGCTGGAAACGCAATTTTCAAGACAAAATTGAATTGCTCGTTGTTGTCCACTCCTGACTCCTTCCATTAGTTCTAAAAATTGTAAAAGTCAAAATTGTTTAATAAACTTTAACATTCAAATGTTTTTTGAATTACCCAAAATGAACATGAAAACTAGAAATTTTTTGACCAAACTGCCTAACTGGCGGTTAAAATATCTGATGTTAAAAATTTAGATTTTATTTACTATCAAAGGAAAAAGTTACGTAAACGAACTTAAAAGATGGGCTATTAGTTTCCAGAATGGAGCCATTTATATATCTGGACTTTTTATCAAGCTTGTATGAAATGATGATCTATTTATTTAAATGAAAATGAAACTTTGCTTATTTTGCATATTTTTATAATGGCAGATTGGTTTCCGGGTAAAGCATTAAAAATAATAATTTTGTTTGCACAATTTTATTTCTACGAAATAAACAGAAGAGATGAATTAAGCCTTGCTTTTTAGGTTACCATTTTGTATCAAACTAGAAAGTTTGTATGATATTGCAAGGAAAATGTAAAAAATGGAAAATAAAAAAGGTTAAATAAAATAAAATCCGGTTTGATACTTTAAAAATAGATTTGTCAACAGGTACAACTAAATTTGCTTAGAGTTTGCTGTGATTAAAAATAGTCAATACATTTCGCTTAGAAATTCACTCACATGCAAAATAAACTTAACAAAGTTTTTAAATAAATTGGACACTTGAGTTTTAATATTTTGCGGTTTTACTTTGATTCGTGATTTTAATTTTATGGTGGCTTACGAAGAGTTAAATTTATTTAGTGATTGTAAATTGTAAAACCTAGAGTGAATTTAATAAAATGAATGACAGTTAAGTTAAATTGAAACCATACACATTGAATAAATACAAGTAAATTATACTTGTTAATATATTCGGTAATATTTTACATTAAATATTGTTTAAAATATGAAATATGTACAATGTTTCAATAAA
Source organism: Lepidocyrtus cf. nigrosetosus NNG-2020 (assembly GCA_027744615.1). Classification (NCBI taxonomy): domain Eukaryota; kingdom Metazoa; phylum Arthropoda; class Collembola; order Entomobryomorpha; family Entomobryidae; genus Lepidocyrtus; species Lepidocyrtus cf. nigrosetosus NNG-2020. Next base: position 8,609 of record JAHZNK010001029.1, on the reverse strand, counting down.
ACATGAATTTTATCCTAAAAAGTTGCATTTTAATGTATGTTTATACCACGTTGAAAGGTTTTCTAGTTTTTTTAAAAACCATCAAGAACAATTTACCTCAAAATGGGCGAGCTTGTCTCAAAAGCATTAGTTGGTCTATTATATGGCGATTAATCAAAAAGGGTCGTTGTTTAAAATAAATTAATTCAACAACACAAACGCATGAAGCGACAAGGAGACCAATTAGAAGCAAAATAAAAATCATCAAATTTTGACTGACTGGAGAAGCCTCATCTTCTTGCTTTAATTCTGAAAGGTCACCTTGAAAATCATCAACCTTACCAACTTTCCCATCAAAAATATTCATCCATTTTTCAATTATTCCCGATTCTTTAAATTTCCCCAAACGACTAATAAGATTTGAAGAAACTAACCCAGAAAAATAAACCACGAGTCCTTTTGGAAAGAAAGCTGATTTTAATACAGTTCCCCCCTTCGCTTTTAAAATTCTCCCGTAATATTCCGCATCTTTAAACGGTAAAACCCACGCGGTTTTATTGCATTTGCTTAAAATCTCGAGAAGTATCCTTGTCTCTTCAGCTTTGTAAACCTTTTGTAAGATTTCTTCAGCCGATGTAAAATTATACTCGAGATCGTCTACCAGATTTGAATATTTTGCTGTGACATGAGCTAGAAACTCAGGGAAGATGTTGTATTCGACAAGGTGGCTATTTTCAAACAAAGCTTCCATTCCATTCAGTTCCTCATTGCTTTCATACAAAACTGATTTTACTTTATTTTCAAATCCAAAAATTGAAAACATCTTTGAATAGATGAAGGTTGATGTCATGTTGGGAACTACCCGGAAGTGTCCATTGTACTCATCTTTGAAAGCCACTTCTCCTTTGGATTTCTTCAAATAAGAGAAATCTTTAAAAGAGGGCATTATAGCTCGATCCGTACTGGAATAAATTGGAACCTTGTCGTCAATCAGTTGCTCAAGGGATTCGTACCTTTCTGGTTCTTGCGGACACACAATTTTATAAACGTTTGTGTTTTTATAACCGTTGCTTAAAATGATTCCCATCAAGAGGAATAGTCCAAGCATTGATCGAGTCTTGAAATTTGTAAGAATGTAATCCGAGAATGGATTGCCTTGTTCCAGCAGCACTTTTACCAAAGAAAGGATGTTTCGTGTTAAGTCTTCTCTCTTTAAAAGTAGTATGATAGCCAAGACAGTGACTGAAAGTATCAGAATACTCCAGACGTAATTGTCGTAAACATCGGCTAACTCTGCAAAGTTAAAGCCCTCTCCTGTTTTGAACCCACAGACAAGAACTTTCAAACTGTCTGTTTTCCACGAAGCAGACAAAGGCAAATAGTAACTCCGACTATTTCTCATCTCTACTCCTAAAATTGAACTAGTATGTAAAGCCGGATTAGAATAATTTTGACCACCACTGCAGGCATAGTAGTTTGCCCAGTCATTATTAAAAATGTAAAAGCTTTGATTGCCAAACAAAATCATTATCCAATGAGCAACTATGTTTGAAATTACAATTTCTTCATTATTATTTGATTTATAACTTAAATACAAGTTTTTGCAATTTTTTAAACCTGGCTCAAATTCACTATCAGCTAGGGAATAATATGAAATCTGATGTTCGAAAGAAATGTTCAGCAATCCTTGAAAGTTTAATTCATTTGTTTTTGTTTCAATTATTTCAAATTTTCCAGCAACAGTTTTGCAAAATTTGCAATATTTTAACGTGAGTCGTTTCAAAAAAGTAATGGAAAGCTCGTGACTTGACGTTTTATTTAATTCTGCTACAAATAAAACAACATTTCCTGCTTTGGGTCCATTGTATCTGATTGTCATTTGGTTTCTAGCAAATAACCACTCCGAAATTATAACAGATTTATTTTCAACATCAGTCCATATTTGTTCAATAACAAAGCAAATTTGGATAATAGGAATCCTACTAGGGAGTACATATTCCTTGTCGGGATGTTTAAAGTTTTCTTTGCTATATTCATGTCTCCAAACCGTACTGGCATGGACATATCTTTGGAAATAAAAATCACTAATATTCTTCAAGTGTTTTCCATTCATTTCTTCTAAGTTAGTCGGGGGAAGAAGCTCCAAATGGACTTCGCTGTTCCAAGGTTTTGAATAACTTGTGAAAGTAAAAAAGTTCATTAGCTCACAACTGATCAGTCTGGAACGGGAAATTGTGCTATGGCCGGATTCCTCCTTGGATTTAATTTTTTCCAAGCATTCGTCAATGCTCTCATTCACCTTGGAAAGTTTCTCAATGGCTCTCCAACTGATTTCTGGGTGTTGAATTGAAGTTATTGTCAGAACAGGAACTCGTCTTTGTAATATTACGGGGTGCCCCAATGGATTGAAATCCAATCCGTGGTAGTTTTTAAGAAAAACCAGACAATATTTCAGGTCTGTAAAGGTTTGAAGGAAATTTGATAAATCTATTTTACTTTGGAACTCATTTCCCCAAATGGAGAACACACCTTCGTAAAACTTTTTCATTTCTTGGTTGTCCTTATGGGTATAAATTAAGCCGTGATTAGCTTTGCAAAGAAAAACAAGAATTAAAATACTTTTAAGTAAGTACATTATGAAAGATTTGCTAGTAGTTTTTATGGAAAATAGAAAAAAATGAAGAGTTTTATAATACTGCTCTGTTTCACAGTCTCTGTTGTCCCTCAAGCTCACTTATCGCAAGTAAAAAATAATTAAAAGAAATTTTCTAGTCCTGCTTTATTTTCAATAAGTCAAAAAACGCGGAAAACGCGACTTGTTAGAGAGACACAAATTACTACAGTAAGAATAGTTTTTAAAATATTTTCGTTTTGCTTGAATAATGCACTGAAGAATACTTGAAAATTCGTTAAGCAACAACACGACAACTCAACGTCATTCAACTGTCAAAATTTCCATGTAGTTTTGCTTGATTAATGACATTGTTTAAGTGTTTATTGCTCATATTTTCATTAAAACCCTCTTACACGTGTGAAATTTAAGATTTAATAGACCGTTTTAATGATAATTTCGTTGATTGCTATTAACAAAAATTGTCTATACTTAAAAATTAGTTTATACAATGTTGCTCTAACTTAGAAAGTTAGTATTAAATTTTGTTAATTTTTAGTAATAAATATATTTATTAACTTGATTACAAAGCGATAAAATAACTTACAATAACTAATGTATTAATCATAATCAAAATATATTTCCAGTTACTTACCCATTTAGATTTTAACTGGATCATAAATGACTGAATGAACACAAATGAACTGCATTTTATATTAAATTAAGCGAGGTTATTTAATACAGAAATTTATTTTATAGAACAGTAACTTGATTTGATGCCTACGCAATTTAATGAAGGGAGTCATTTATTTATGCAAAAAATTGAAAGACAGACTGCTAAAGTTGACCGTTGTCCAAAAATGCACTTGCCATCCACATGATTTCCACCATATAGACGAAAAAGGCAAATGAAAAACCACTTTTTATAAAAAAAAAGCCAATTCATAAAACCTTTTGCTTTATCTCATGTTTCTTGGATAAATAATCAATTCATATTAAATGCTGATTGCTTCATTAGTGCAAAAACTGAAGTTTTGAATTTTTACTTTCGAATTAGCTTACTTTAGTTCCTAAATATAAGTACGACAAAGAAAAAAATAAATTGGTTTCTGTGATGCCAACAAACTGCAAGCTTAAATAAGAAAAGGATTTTAAGCAAGTTTTAATAATTTATTGAACTCCTGTAGAGAATTCAAGATAATAGAAAAGCCCGTGAAGAAAAGGCAAAAGGTGGAAAAGGAGAAGATAAAATTCGGTGTATTTTAGACGATCTGTTGGATGCCGGGGTGGATGACAGGCAGATTATTGACGAAGTTAATACAATGCTCTTTGGCGTAAGTTGAGACTAATAATTTGTTTATTTATCATGAAAAAGTTATGATTATTGTATTTACAGGGACATGAAACGGGAGCTTCAGTCATTCACTGTTTTTTATTCTACGCGGCGCTGCATCCACTAGTTCCAAGAAAAATGCCAAAAAGAAATTGATGAATTATTTGAATCGAGTGGAGAATTAACATTTGACGTAGTAAACAGCGGCCTAAAATATGTTGAGCGATGCATTCTCGAAACTTTAAGGTTGTTTCCTCCCGTTTTTGGATTTTTTAGAAAGCTTGGAACTCCTTTAGTCATTAGTAAGTTAAAAAAATCAGTCTTTAACCTAAAACTGAACTAATACTTTCAAACTTTTAGATCATGAAGGCAAAGATATTTTGATTCCGGACGGGACTAATATCATCATCTGTCCGTACATGGTTCATAGAAAAGAAAAGTATTTTCCAGACCCTGAGAAATTCGATCCGGATAGGTGGCTACCGGAAGAGATGGCTAAGCGACATCCTTACTCTTTCTTGGCGTTTAGTGGGGGTAACTTTCCTTTGAAAATAATTACTTTTAACAGTTTTTAATGTAATGAAGGTAAATTTCAGGTCAGAGAAACTGTCTTGGAATGAAGTTTGCCATGATTGAAATAAAAACAGTTGTTGCATACACTCTGCGACATTTCAAGGTTACAACGACCGACACAGTTGAAGACATTACGTGGTTGCCGTATGCTACGCTCACCCCAGCAAAGGATTTTTCTTTTAAGTTTACCAAGCGTGAAGTTAAATCTTAATAATTACTTTTATTTGCAAAATAAAACAATTTAATCATCAATCGGATAATAGTTTTGAACGTTGCACACCAACACCTTGCTCTGATAATAACTGGTTGAATGAATCAATAATGCTAATATTATGATAGAATATAGAATGATTTCTTAAAAAATCTAGTGTTCTTTAAAGGTAGAAGATCAAAACCATATGGGTGGTCTCACACGCACATTTACACTGCATAGTTCACGTAAAAACAAGTTCTAGTTTACTATAGACTAGACTACGAAACGAACAAGGAAGTCGTTTGGTGTGTTAGACAAGCTTCCTGTCAATTGATTTAGAACTTAAATGAACCATAATGAACTGATTGAGAAATTGATTAGACTATTAAGGTTGGGAGTTCAAAGATAAATTCCGGGTTAATTTTGTTTATTGTTAAAAATATCCAAGGATTTTTTTACGTAATTATAGAATTACGTTTTTAAAGGTTTTGTTCTGTCTATTCATTTACATTAACCGGAAACTGAAATTTCCTAAATGTGATTACTTACATGATTTACATGACATCGTAACTCTTTGTACTCATGCAAATTATTATAAGAAATAAGAGAACAGGCGTTCATGAATAAACAAAAAACAGAAAATACGTTAAATTTACAACACAACTTTCTATACTAGAGTAGTAAAATATGATTTGAAATCATAATTTCCATGTATTTGTCAAAGTTCACCTTACGCATAAAAAGCTTTCCATGTACTATTATATAACAGAAAGCACGAGGAGGCATTGCATTGTAAAGTGCTATCAAAAATATTAAGCCGAGTCCTTTTTTGGGTGTTTGTGTGATTTATGACTTGTCCAGCATTCATTCTTTCTTTAACAAGCAACTCTACTTGACTCACTTTTTTATTTTCATATTGTAAACAAACATTGAATCAGAAAAAAATCATTTTTAAATTTTCAGTAATTTCATTACTGATTTTACTGAAACGTCATTTAATGAATCTCTTGAATAATGGCAAAGAGTTGGGATTGCCCAATTGGGGAAAATGGTGAGTTAAGTTCCGGTCTTTTTAGATATCCCCTTTTTTGCTGATAAAATTTTGCAGTTATTCAAGTCGGGAGAAAATGGAGGTGCAATAGCTGGACAACTGGGAAGTCTTGCCATAGGGGTACTGGGGAAGAAGGAAGGGAGTAAAATAAATCGTGATTTGGAAAGTAATAAAATTAATGAGAAGCAAGCCTTGTGCCAGATTCTCCTGGAGTGGAAAATAATTAAAGGAAAGGACGCGACTGTTAAGAATTTTTACGATTCGATTCCATGTTCAGAAGATGATTCCGGTAAGCAAGAATTTTTATCCATTAAGGCTAACTTACTTGGTAAATCTTTTAAATATTTTTAGACAAAGAGGAAGTCCAGAATGTAGCTTCTCCTCCTGCTCGAACATTTCAAAAGGTTCCCGGAAGCACTAGAATCTCGTCAGAAGATGAGCCAGCTTCAAACAGCTTTTCTATCACAATTGAAGCATTGATTCCTGTTTTTGCAGGACCCAGTGGTAGAATGAGAACGGAAACAGCTCGAAGGTTTAAAAGAAAACGGATGTCTTCACCGGAAGAATGGAAGCAGGATGGGAATTACGAATCCTCCGATGATGAACCTTCTCCAAAAGAAAATGAAAGCCGTTTCGTAAGACGAAGGAAGGTTGTTTCTGGAGTGGCTTCTGTTTCCCCTGAAGTTTGGGCTGTAAAGTTAAAAAGCCTGGAAATGAATAAAGATGCCTTGCGATTGTTGAACTTGATGGCTTATCTGAAGCACGATGTTGTATTGAAAACGCTTCTTATTAAGCTGGGAGCCCTTAGCAAAATGAACGAAGGGCAAGTTGATACCGCAGTGGAATTCCTTTTGAAACACGGGATGATTCTGAAGAAAAAAACTGTTGGTGAGGTTTTTTGCATCTTGCCAGACCTTCAAAAACAAATGCGAGTGGCAAAGAAAGGAGAGGAGAAAGTTTTGGAGGAGCTACTGAAATACTTTGCGGGGCTTCAACAATGGAATGTAAAGGGAAGGTGTGAAGACGAAGAATATTCGGAGGATGTTCTTGACGAGAACGTTGAACACGTTTTGACTGTCTGGACGTACGCAGTGAATTATCCTAAACTTATCCGGGCATATTCCAAACTTCTCTGCGATGTTTTGGGCTTATTGGAATCTGAAGGTGAGAGAAAGAAAAACCAACAAAAAGGAATTCAGCTTGGACTGGTAGCTCTTGAAATATTCAAGATAGCTTTGGGTGTAGATCACGTGGACTGTTTCAAGCTTGAAAAGAACATCGCCGTGCTTATGTACCTTGTTGGAAATTGCGAAGAATCAGCGAAGAAACTGAAGGAACTCGCAAGGAACTTAGTACACATTTTGGAGGAAAACGATGAAAATGAAAACTTACTTTTGGAAATTAAAGCAGAACAAGCTGAAGCCCTCACTCTCTTGGAAAAGCACGAGGAAGCCCAGAAACTTCAAAGGGAAGTTCTCACCAAAATGAAAATGAACAGGGGAGAAACGGCGACATCAAATTAGCCGAAACCGAAATGGCCATTTCGGCTAGCTTAACACTTGAATTCTACCCGAAATGAGCATTTCGGGTCCAATTAGCCGAAATGAGCAAGGGTTCGAATCAAGGTAGGAGTCAAATTAGTTTTTGCTTGCAGATTTTACATGATTTCATGACTACAAGAAATTACAACACTTTAATTCAAGCGTTAGACCAATTTAAATTTTTAATCCATTTTATTATGATTTTTATCAATTGATTTGTAGTTACTGCTGCTTCTTTTTAAGGTATAAAAAGTTAATAAGTAAGCATACGGTAAAGTTAACGTAAATCATGATAACGTTTAGTTTAGCTGTGTGAATATGCAATTTAAAGCCAATATTAGTAAAATATCACTGTTTTATTTTGTTATATTTATATAGCGAATGATTAAGTTTATTTCCTCTAATTTATAAAAGACTTGGGTTCACTCTATCAAAATCAATGCCGGATAAGCAAATGGATTTAGAATTATTCTTCCCCTTTAGGGAATGTACATATTGATTTTGTAATGAAAGTTGTAAGAATGTAAGATTGTAAGAATGTAAGAACTAGTCAGAAAGGGAAAAGCTGTGCTTGAGCACGCTTGAGCACACAGAGAACAGAGACAGAAAACCAAAGCATTTACTCAAATACAAAACAGTGTGCAAGTAGATGTATTGATTTAAGTTGTCTCGTTTTGTACATATTATTCCCGTATTGATGGCGGTTTCAATGTAGGATTAAAGTAGACTTCTGTTTTTTGGTCAATATAAATACAAACAATTAACAGTTTGAATACGTATTAATTATATTTTCTCAAATAATTCTAAATATAGGGGAAGAATAATAATAAAAATTAGCATACGTATTAAATTTTTTGCGTAATTATCATAAAAGAAAACAAGACCATGATCCATCTAAAGAAGAAACTAAAAACAATCAAAAGCAACAGCGTGAATACAAGCGTGAGTATCGACAGAGAAAGCAAGAAGCATTAAATCAAGAACAGGCAAGCCCCCAGATATCTTCCAGTCATCTAACTACAGAGTCAAGGACGGATTTAATTACAAAATTCAAAAACAGTTTCACAAATGCCGGTGTACCCATGCTGTTCATGTGAAAAGCTATGCTATGAGTCAGAGGGTAAATCTTCAAAAGAAGAACTGTCTGCAATTGGATGTTCAGATGAGTTTCAGGACAAAAGAGTTTGCAATTTTAAAAAAATATAGTTTTCTGTCAGATCTGCTACAGAAATATCAAGAAATTAAACATCCCACCTCTTTGTCTCTCCTCTTTGGATATCCAGAAATTCCAGATATTATTAAGGTATATTATTTAAATATAACTGATT
>JAHZNK010001028.1:0-10813 GCA_027744615.1 Lepidocyrtus cf. nigrosetosus NNG-2020 | reverse complement strand
GTTATACTACAACCATTTCAGGATTTCTTAAATAGTCTTACTGTCGTTGTAAATCATACTGATACTTTCACTTTCCTTTAAGCATCTTCTAAATAGTCCCTTCCCACATTCTACATGACCAATACGAAAGTTGACTCTAAAATTCTCAACGGAGAATTGCAATTCAAAGTTCGTCATGGTTCACTATCCTGCATTTAAATGTAACGCGGCGGGTCATTTCATTCTTCTGTAATATGCTTCAACAGTGAAAGTAATACGAATGAATACATTGACCTATACGCTACATTCACTTTTTATTTTTATTTGCTCTATTATATAGATAGGTAAATTCTTTTTGAACTATATAGTGCCTCAATTTCTTCATATGAAAGTGAAATTCAAAGGATCAGGCTGGAGAAAGTGATATATATGCAAGCATGCGAGTCAACATTACTCAACCGTTTGTTTTTAGTGGAGAAAACAAAATATTCAATGATTGTTGAAATGCCACTTTAACAACAAGTGAATCACCTATTTATCAAGTTTAATAGAGCATGAAATCAAATATTTCCTACAATCCTAACCTGATCACTTGGACTAGGAAATAGAGAAAGAAACAACAAAATAAATTTTTATTGCAAACTTTGTTACAAGTTTCCTTGTTCAATCTACTATGAAATAAAAGTTTCTTTCTGCATACACTTACCAACAATCTCGTTAAGAAGACGGATGCACTCAATCCCAGAGTTCCGAATTTCGCAGTAAAAGTCAATGAATTTTGGAATACTGGCAAACATTACCCCGACCCTATCAAAGGCTTGTGAGTATAACTCCTGTAAAAGAAAAAATCAAAACTTTTATTGAATCATCATCATGGACAATTGATTTGTACTTGCATGGCAAATTTTATTGTAATTTTGAGTTGTCATTTCAGAAAAACAGACAGACGGACAGACAGACTAGCATATAGATTTCTTGACTACCTTTTTAAGCTAGTACAACAGAAAGCTTCTTGAGTAAAATTACATAACCAAATAAAAAAGAGTCTTTTTGGGTTAATCCGTTTGGACTATATGTATTTATCAAACCTAAACAAACAATTTGTCTAAAACTATTTGGTATTGATGCTATAGGTTATTTTGAACAAAGGTTGCATACTATTCAATTCATTTTATTATACACAGGTATATATATATTATGTGTGGTTGTGTTCAAGAGAAAATGAATAAACATTTTAAAATACAACAGAAAAAATGACGACCCTAGTCAACTCTTAGGTGACATTTGAATTTGTTGGAAACCCTTTTCTTCTTGATTTTGTCACGATCCTCATTCTTGGTAAGGTACTAAGCCTTATTTTTGCAATATGCCGTTGTAGGTCTCTCTTGTAGTTGCTTCACTTGCTTCAGGTTGTCATTAAAGTTACCTCTTACCTACAGACCTTCTATCTAAATATCAAGTTCTTTTCTTAATCCCTTCTTTTGGCTAGTATGGCTTCCTATTCTTCATTCATCTTTTCATAGTTTATTGTTGCCTACGTAGTACTATTATGATGCTAAAAAGAGAGCCAAAAGCTACACAACAAAGAACAGCTCCAAGCCAAAACTCTTTTCCAGAGTGGCTTTCAATTTTAAATTCTTGCCCACATAGTTTGTTGTATGCCACCAAGTGATAGTGGTGAGTGACCGTGTGTGAGAGAACATAAATCTCTTTGAGCATGCATCATCATCCCCACTTTATATAGTCAAAGAGGTAATATATTTTCTCCATTATATTGTTGACCATAGAAAATTGCTGTTTATATTTTATGAAAAAGTATACTCTGCAAGGTTTGTGCATGTTTTACATATCCTTTTCAGTTAAAAGTAGCAGTTTCATCTTTTAAAAAATATGGCATCTCCGCATATCCAACTCTAGAAAGTCTATAATAGCATTTTCATGCAATTTCTTCCTCACAAAATCATATTGCAATTTCCATTTTATCCGTTGCCAAAAATTTGATTCTTTTACACAAGTATACAATGTACCTTGAAACAATATATGTATTTGATACAAAAAGAAATACATATGTAAACTACAAATCTCGATAATTTCTTTTTAAAATGGATTAGCTCGCTTTTACATTGTATTGAAATTCAAAGTGCCTCAAAACCTGAATAAACAACATTTTCTTACGTCAAAGGAAAGTAATAAAATAAAATAAAAACTTTCTCTTTGCTTTGATAAAACATGTGCATTATCTCATACTCCATACAACTTTCCCCATTAAGCTTTACTAAATCCTTTAAAAGTATTCCTAAATAGAATGCTATTAACCACTTCACAAAAACGCTTAACTTGGAATGAATATTACGATAAATCAAACTGCTTTCTAACAATAAATAAGATTAAACTATTTCTTGCTTTGAAGACAATTTTAGACCTTTATTAATCATAATCAAAATATAAATCACTAGCATTATTACTCTGTCGTGTATTTCAAGAGAACATAAAGACAAACACACATCTTTGTCTGCCAACACTCGCAGTGAAAGCAGTGAGGTATATGGTACAAAGGAAAAAATAAAACTTACGTCTTGACGTCTCTCCTCTGCGGCAAGGAAATGCATAGCCACATGATCTGGAAGGATATTTCGCAGCAGTTGAGAATTATAAGTACGGGTCTCCTTCATATCTTGAAGCTCATGCTCTGCTTGCTTCTTCCAAAGGAAATCCAGTCGCGACGTGACCTCAACAAGTCGTGAATGATAGAACACAACGTAGAGAAACAAGAAGATCATCATAAGCAGCTGATACACATCTGGAATTCTACAATAAAATACATTCATTTAATCATACATCAACCATTGCTATGCAGTAGCTTAACAGTAGTAGATTGCCCCATTTATTTTACACTTTCTCCGTTTTAAAAAGGAAAAGTAAAAGATGTACACAGTAGTATTCCCACATGTCACATGAAATATTTTCAGGACAAAAAAATATAGTCAAGTTGTTTCCGTATAAAATACGCACGTAAACACACATGTGACATCCAGCTTTACTTTCTTTTTCACTTTCTCTTTTTTGTTAAAATAAAGTGTTTCATGCTCATCCCAAAACAAGTTATTTAAAACATTAACTTACTTATTGATTTGCCCCCCTACTCCATCTGCCCCAATTCCACCAAAGAACTCCTTAAAAGGCCAAAAGATAAGGATTGAGTAGGTCACAAACAAAAGGAAAATTATGGTTGCTTTCACCATAAAATACAATTTAAGAAAAGCAGCCAGTGAGACCATACAGAGGATCCATGAGTACACTACATAATGCGGACTGTCTCGACACACTTCAGTCCAGGCGTAGGATCCATCACCAGTAATACTACTACTATCGCTTACACTACTGCTGAACTGACGCTGATGATGATCATTATGATTATTATAATAGTCAGGTTTATCGTCCTTAAAATTATTTACAGATGAATACGAAGGAGATCTAGTAGGCTTATCTACACGTCGTTCAGCAACCGGTCCATAATAATTGTCACTATTTTCGCTGTCTGTAAATACACGACCATTTGAACGAAATTATTACTGCAATAGAGGTATTATAAATCTAGAGGCGACAATTCGGAAATTTCAATGTTAAATATTTCATTTTTTTTGAAGCCAGAGAAATTCGAGCCTCCGGGGTAATTTGTATCCTCGACGACATAAATATACAAAAACCAATGTAATTTCAATCTTTTATTTCATAGAAATCAGAAATTATTTTGATTCACGTAGTGATAATTGATTAAGAAAAGTATGACAAAATTGTTATAACATTGCAATCTAGCCAATAACTTTACCAAGGAAATAAATTACCCCGGAGAAATTTTTTCAGTCGGCTTCAATTTTTTAAACGGATTTTTGAAATTGTCGTCTCTAGATTTATAATACCTCTATTGAGGTAACCATTTTATTAAAAGTTTCTTTCGCTCACTTTTACAGGCACACTTGAGTAGCTCGAAAAAGTTTGAGTTTAATTAAGAACTGGTAAAAACCGAATGAGCTGAAGTAGAACAATGCCTATTCGCCAATCAATAGAATTGCGAAATTTTGAAAGTTTGGTAAAATTGAAACTTATCTTGGCGAAAAGCACAGCATGTAGGTAGTTACTAAATGATACGAAACAATTAGCTATAGATGTGAAATTGTTAACATGCTTCTCGTTTTCTTATAATTGCGATTAAAATGAAAGTTGAGTGCAAATTCGAATCACAAGACTTTGTTTGCCAAACCCTTGTTTATCCTTGTTCGGGCAATAGTTCAACTTGAAAATTGAGATGACAAGTTGAGTAATAATTCGGATGATATGGCATTTGTTGAAATGAAAAATTTCATAAGATTTCAATTTTCCACTTGTCCAAATCTTTCATTTTAATTCCAGTAATTGGTATTCCCTGTCCATCTACAAGTGTCATCAGCATCATGAAGCCGGAGTGTTTCTAGACACCCTTTTTACCTCAAAAAATTCCCAATGTACAAAAATCTAATCTAAAATAAAAGATTTCCTAAATAAACAAAAACAAAGCTCTCCCTGTGCGCTATATAATTGTGTAATACTAAATGAAACATTAGACATGATATAGGTCCTCCCGTCATGTCAATTTTACTCTCTTGACATTTATCTAATAAATTCGCTCCGAAACATTTCGTAATTTAATGTCTAGCGAAGAGTTGATGATTCCGCTACTCAAGTTCAGCTTATATATTTTTACACAAGTAAATCATAAACGTATATTATGAAAGGTAAACTATCCTGAGGGATTTTCTGATATTTACATTAGAAATGCCAGAAGTTGGAGCAAGACGGGTTTTTGGTAATTCTTTTAATCTACTTCAACTTTCCATTCCTTTCGTACAAATAAGTTCAACTTAAGAATTTAAAGTTCAAAGGGTCCTCTGAGGGGCCTGTTATTTCTCTTTTTCCTTACCAACGCAGCTGATCCCATCCTCTCTTAGAATTCCGCTTTCCGGACACACACATCCTGAATGCATTTCATAATCATCTAGAAGAACACACCCGTGCTCACACCCACAACCTTCGAATGAAGGGATTGCTATAAATTCTCCAGGCCCACTGTGTCCGCCAGGTTCAACTGAAGGGTACATTCCTCCTAAAGAAAACAACCATATTTCAATTTTGCATTCCTTTATCTTCAACTCATCGCATATTTCACCTTTTAAACTGCTTCTTTGAAAAGAAAACCAAATCGAATTCATAAATTCTCTACTGAACTAACAGTTGAAGGCAAGTTTGCAATTAAGGAGGGATAAAAAAGGAACAAAATAAAAATCCTTCTAGACTTTCACCATCAACTTTTGACCATCTGATAGGAAACTAGGGAAAAGGTCAAAGGATTTTTGAAAAATGTGGAAAGGAAAACTAGTAAAAGGTCACAAATGCTTATGTCGACTCACGACTTCTTTAAAATTCATTTTGCACTTACCTTTCCCTATGTGGGACCATCCACCCTCGCCATTTGCAGAAAGGCTACTATGAGCATTCCCACCTACGCAGCACGTTCCGGAAAAAATAAAGTAAATAAATAAGAATATTACTACATCAAACAAAGATGAAATTACTACTTAGCATTTACCAAAATTCCATGAATTAAACATATTTTTAAGCTGAAATATGTTTCATTTCTTTTTATAATCTTTCTCAACTCTTTTAAATATTTTCTCTTAACAATTAGAGCAGAACCTTTTAAATTTAAATGAAAAATTAAGCTACGCACATTCTATAATAAAAATTCCTTTTTAAACCTCATTTAGCAAAAATTATGGATGTAGTATGTTGTAAAATATGTGAAAAAGTTTTGTTTTCCCTTTATAATATTGTAATAGGACATTAAGTGCCTAGTTTTTGAGCATTAAATAAATAAATAGATGAGATCGAGCGTGTTGGATACTTTCATTACTACTTTTTGGTAGTTTTCCTATTTGAAGTGTAATCCGAAAGGAGCTGTTGATAAAAAGTTTTTTCTCTTTGTTGCTCTCTCACTCTCTTTGTGAAAGCAGCTCTCAATTCAATACATTAATCCTATCAAGTTTTATTTCACTGTGAATTAGATTTAGGCAGTGGGAGAATCATCTTACGTATTACGTAAGCTCACTTCAACAGAAATTGTCAGAGAGAAGTATCAAGCCCACCTATCTTTACATCTTCTCCCTAATGTGAACAAATACATATAGAAAGAGGGAAAGTTACAGAGAAAGGATTTTCTCTGGAAATATCCGCCGCCCATTCATTCTCTTCTTTTGTTCTAAACTTAGAGCTACTTATCTTTTATTTTTACTGTGAGCTTTCTCTTTCGCACTTGAACAGTGTAAGAAACAATGCTTTATTTATTATTAAAGTTTTGTTAAAAAGACGGTGTCGCTAACTATAGATTACACGTTTGGGTTCTATTTTCAGATCTTTTGATTTCTGATGCCTCCAATATTTTAAAGCTTAAAAAATAAAGGTAAAACGATTACAGAGAAAAAACACAAAGGTACTTTGTAAGAGCGGAAATTGATTCTGTGGAAAAAAATATATTGAACACTGTGCATTGTAGTTTTTGGTTTTATTTTAAAATGGTTAAATAATATGATAATGCCATACAGAGCTTTAGGCACTAGCTTTAATGTAAAAAACAGGCCATCCGCATCCACATGGGTTTAAGCACTATCTATATTTTGGAAAGATTAAACGTAGTGTAAACTGATATGTCATTTCCTTTATTTTCCCTTTATCCTATTTTTTATATGAATGATGCATGAACAGAAGGAAACAAAGGTTTGCCTGCTAGTACGATTTCACTTGTTTTCGCTATTGCAAAACTGGATACCGGATCTAACTGGGTGATAGTCCATCCACGTGTAAATTTTAAGTATTTGAAGAACCTTGAGTTAGAAAAGGTCTCTCCTGTTCTCTCCTTTCATCATCACCACAACAACTTCATGAATAAAATTAAATTGAGCAAGAACCCTTACCGACATAGCCACCACCTCCACCACCAGCAATGCAGCCGCCACCACCACCACCGAATCCTCCTGCTGCTCCCCAGGGATCGGACTGTTCGCAAGGGAAGCCGCCAAGCCCACCTCCGTCAACAAGGGAGAGTCCAGCGGAGACCAACATTGTCGCATTATTCCTTTCCATATTTGGCCGGATTGAATTCATTTGGTCGAATTGGATTGACAAGCTGCTCGTTTTCACATTTGGAGCAGCCCCTTCCCAGCCACCTCCACCACCTTCACAAAAAAAGAGAAAATGCCACGCAAGTAATAAAAATGTAGGGCAAAGATATTATATTTATAAGATGGAAAGAAAATATTGGCATCATCAAAAAAAGTACCTGCTGCCCACGTTTGAGTGATTCCTGAATGAGGGTGCAAGGTCACGTTAAGACCGCGACCATGTGGAATGATGTTTGCTGAAGCATTATAGCCAAGACCACCACCTCCAGCCGCTACTAGGATTGGATGCGCAATCTTATCATTCATCTGGTAATTAATAAGAATGACAATAATTATGATAGATTGACCAGATGGTTTCAGATAAATGTCAAAAATCATGAAAAATGGAGTACATAAGGGTAATTATAGCAGTTACCCTTACCTTATACACAATCGTTGCTCCTCCACCACCACCACCTCCTCTGAAAATTCTGTTTATTTTCAAAAGTTCTTCCAATTTAGAAAGAGACTTTGGAGGTGGAGTGAGAGATGCTCGACGGGATCGTCGACGCTGAAATAACTTTGAATAGGATGGCAGAGCTGGAGCGGTGTTGTTTTTACAGCGTCGGTCTGTCTCTCCTGGCTTTGATTCTGCCTAAAAATGTTAAAAATTAAAAACCAAAAGCCATTTAAATTCTGTAAATTAATCAAATATGATTCGTTCTATTGCCGTCAAGGGCTATTTGAACCATTGCACCAAAAATCACTTCAAAAATTAATGCCGACTATTCCCTTTCCTGGTCTTTAACAAAAACCATTCCCATAAAATCAAAAATAACGAATATGAATGGAAAATAAAGGGGATGAGAGAAAGCGCATGAAGACTTTGTTCACTCCTGGTTAGAGAGAGACGTTATGGGCAATAACTTTTGCATTATCTATTCCAATCTCACTCTTCTTCCATTTTAAGCAGAACATTATTACAACGTATAAAGTCAAATATAGGTAAACATTTGTCCATTATTATTTAGATGGTAGGAGAAACTGTCTCTCACATACGGTATAGTACATACCTGTTCACAACCTGAGATTCCTTCCTGTCCAACAAGAATATAGATTTTCTCCCCTTTCCGGAGAAACATGGTAGTTTTCACTATAGACCCATGGGAAGTCATTTGGTTGAGTAAAGCTCCTCTTCCCCCACTTGCTCCTTTGGCGATCAGCCTAAAAAGAGGAGAAATAAATAGGAATATCATTCTCATTACAGGAAACTGTTACTGCCTCTCCCTCCCTATTTTACTTAAATTACATTGGTGAAGTAGGAAGAATCCAAATCTAGGTGAAATTCTATCTCTATTCCAAATACTTTCTTCTTGACTCTCTCTGCCTGGAATGATAGGCGAGAAGAGAGCACAGGATACAGAAAACATCTTAAAAGATTTATAATAATACTAAATTGTTAATTCGAAAACATAAAACGGAAACTAAAGCATAGCTCATTCACTCGCATTGCACAACACACCAAACCCTTTCCCTCTTTTCATCAACACGCTTTTCAAATTCGTTTTCACTCTCTGGGAATAAGTGAATTGGCTTTCTCTTTCACCATTTTATGTCCGTGGCATATCATTACAGGATCCCTTATTACTTTAAATATATTTATAGCCTCCCTTTTCCTTTCACTGGATAAGAATTTTCGGATCATAGAATCACAAGCAAGGTAGATTATCTCTATGCTTTTTAGAAGGGTATAAGCTCACTATAAAAGAAAGCAAATCCATTTTATTATTTTCTGCTCTACTCGAATGAATAGAAATGAAAATGAGGAAAGATTTACAACTTTACATAAAAACATACAGCTCAAACTAGAAATTTGGAGATATTCATTTCCAGCAAAAAAAGATTTGCTGAATAGATGTACATGAAAGAAGATAGATAAGCCGTTTTTACATGTGTTTGTACTGACTGATCATTATTCGCTCTAGAAAAAATGCAAATGGACTGTGTCGAGAGACTTGTCCGAAAATTCTTTCTTGTTTAGATTGAAGGGAAATAGTGAGAAGAGTAGAAAAAAGGTGTTTTCCCTGATGGTCCCCTGATTACATTTACTTTTTTCATTCCTCATCATTCCACTATTTGCCTCAAGTTATGTAAATACGTAGAGAAAGTAAATTATGAGGATAAAACCCCATTTCACTTTGTTTCTGGCTTACACTGATGTACTTTCATCATAGGATTAGCTTTAGATAAGTACGGTGTAAATACAGCTTGAGCTCACCTTTCGGCAACAAGCAGCTTACCTGGGAAAACCGAATTGTATTCAAACCCTACATATAAAATGCTTTGCTGAATACTTCCTTTTATTCATTTAAAATTTGTGTTTTAGGGACCAACTGAATTTGAAAGTATTATAAACGAAAAACGCCGACTCATCCATCATTTCATTTAAATTCATTGTCCTTGATTTGGTTCAGTTCCAACTCCAAGCACATCAGCTTAAAATTTAATACTTTCCTTACTAGGAGGAGATCCTATAAGTTGATATTTAACATAGATATCCTTTTTATTTACTGAAATCTTCTCAAAAGGAATGCATTTATTTTTTTAACAAAATAGCTTATCTCATTCCCACTCTCGTCTGCAATGCCATTATGATAATCAGCTTTCTGTTTGTATTTTTTTTAAAAAAAGAGAAGCTCCAGACCAAGGTTGTCTCGTTTTGAATCAAACGTAGCAAATTTAGTATCAATCAGCTTTTTTTGTTACGTTCATCCTATTCAATACATTTATTCCTTTGAAGTGAGCATTACTCAAATCTCACAAACGTTATGTCAAATTTAGGAATAAATAGATTCCTTTGTTCATTTTGTTTTGGAAAAGTCCGAGGAATCTCTAGATCTAAAAGGTATTTAACGAAAAGAAAGAAGTAGGCTAGTTCTACTATCATCATCATCATTGAAATCATTTGGAAGCAAATCCATGTATTGGAATTGGAATCTTTTAAACATTTCCCAAACGTAAGCAAAAAAAACTTGTGATTTATACTGTAAAGGGAGATTTGTATATATACAGGATGAAGAACGTGAAAGGGGAAACCCTTTTAATACATAATTCATACAACTTCCTTTCTCCCTCCTTTTAGTAGATTATACCTGGAAAAGAGATGCAAGAATTTGGAAAATAGAAAAAAAGTTTTGATGATTTGATGCGCAGTCACGCTTCAATCACTCACTCACAGACGTACAAACAAGACAGTGGAGTAGCATTAGTAGCAACGACGGAAAATTTCAAAGGAATTCATTCAATCCCACTTCCAACGTATCCTTCGCTAAATTTGTAGTACAAATATTATTTCCCAAGGAAAACTACGCATTGGAATATATTAGTTCCTACTTGAATATAAAATTTGTTTTTAGAAAGCAGAATTGAGATTCAATGAGAATTGAAAGGGACGGGTGGTATGCACAGGTAGGGCAAACGATTTGAAGAATTTACAGTAAGAAAAATAAAGTTTGCTCATTAGTCAATTCCTGTGTTGAATGTTTATTTAAAAGTATTTTTGAAATGTAATATTGTTGATTGAAGCCGGACTGTAAAAAACAACAGGATGTTTTGCAAAGGAAATTAAAACATTCGATAGGTAT